>JAHZND010003181.1:0-16949 GCA_027744115.1 Acrocyrtus sp. NNG-2020 | reverse complement strand
GACAAAAGCGTGGCGGAAATAACCTTTTCATTTTGTAAATAATATCGGACCCGGACGTCCTTTGAATGTTGACTAGGTTGACAGCAGACTAGGAAAAGAGTGAATAAGGTGAAGGGACCACCGGAACCAGATAGTTATTACTGTGATTAGATATGCCTGAAAAGATTCAGCCCATCAAATCGCCCGTAGGAGGGCAAGGGAGTGGAGGTCAAAACCGTACCAGACTGGAGACAAACTTACTCCGGCTGCTGACAAGATGTGAGACAATGGCAATGGACACGGAAACAGCTGCGCTAAATTGGAGATTGGATAAAGTATGAAGCTTTTGAATTTATGGAATCTGACGGACTAATGTGATGTCATATCTTTGAGATCAAATATGAATAATATTTCTTTGTGTTGCAGTACACACAAGCCTTAGAAGACATGCTGGGTGATCTGAAGACAAGCCCAAAGTAATTGATTGATTAATGATTTATTGTAGATATGTTTTGCAACTGTTATATGGGGTTTTGTTTCTCAATTTTACAACTCGAATTTTTCTTTTAGTCAACCTCCAAAGGAAGCGATACAAGAATATGGCCGACGAATAGAGTTTATTCGTGGCGTGATTCATGCAGCTAAACTGGTAAATATTGTTACATTTTATCGTAGATAGTAGATACGTTCGTAAAGTGAGTGAATATTTGGATAATGCAATTATTCTGTCTTGTCTGTACAGCCTACGGTTTCGGAGAAAGCAGTGGCATCTCAGCTTATAGGCCCAGGTCCTGTTGCATCCTCAGGTGTTAATAATGACATAATATGATTTCTTTTTCAACCCTTAGTCCCTTAGTCTAAAGAATGATGATGATGTACATATATAGGTGGAGACTACACCCCTTTGATGGAAATAAAACATAGGCACGTAACAAAATATTCTGAGGATCTACGAAAAGAACTATTGGGAGACCCCACACCTGCAAAAGGTTCATCAGGCGATACAAATAAACCGGAAGAATTAGATGAATTAATCAAATATCATCATCAGATTCAAGAAAAGATTGCAGATCATATGCTAGAGTTAACGAGGACACTGAAAGAGCAGGCTAAAACAGCTGGACAAATAATTAAAAATGATACAGAGGTACTTACTATTACTTTTGCAACTTACGAATAACAATTTTTTGGCCTATTCGTACTTCAGAATTTGATAGTGATTAATTATACTACAGTAAGATGGCTATTTGTGTTTGTATGATTTCATAGGTTTTGCAAGCTTCCAGTAAACGAATGGACGAAAATGAATTAGGATTAAAAGCGGAAACTGAAAAATTGGAAGGATATACCAAGAGTGCTTGCAAGTGCTGGGTTTGGTTCCTTCTTATTCTCGTGTGCTCAATCTTTATTCGTGAGTTTTTAGTATGAAAATAGCAAATAGCGCTCAATATAACTTCATTTCGGCGTTTTTCTCAAATTTTAAAATTAAAATCGAACATTTTTTATATTTTGCAGTGATGGTGCTTTTTATGAGACTATTTAAGAAAAGGAAATAGAAAATACTTGTATTGGTATATCACGTCATCGTGTATAGACTAGAGATGGATTTTTATTGCGATTGAAATATGCGGCAACAAATAAAATACATAAATAAACTTTAAATATTCTTGTACTATGTCGTATCTATTATACTACTTGCTTTATTACTCTAAATTACTAATAATTAATTACTACTGATCAACTTTTGATTTTATATATATCGGCACCGATTGCTTCTTGATTCGCTCCTGAACAGTCCCTTGTTCCTTTCCCTTTCGTTTAGCCAGTGCATTCGGGGGCATATTGACCGGCCTTGGGTATGGTGTTTTGTAATGTATGGCTGTTACGATAAATTGAGTTTCATATTAACAGATGAAGAAGTTTATTAATTTGTCATTAGGAATACATTTAGAAATCTTTTGTACCTAAATCCATCCTCGCTTGAGCTTCATGTATGCAGTCTTGTATGGCCTTGTGATCAGTCAAATTTCGATTCTTTCTAAATAGCGTCTTTGCCTCGGTAGTGATAAATTCCCGTTCCGCGTGAGTGTCAGAAAGCTTATTAGTTGCGGCTGTCCAGCTTCTTCCAAGCTTCATAACTCGCCGATAAAGACGGATGACTTGTGTGCTGTATGGGGATACGACTGGAATCACGGACATCTTCAGAAGTTTGAAGAAAGTTTCGAACCAATATATTTGAGTTTATGGATAGATTCAACTGGCAATGTTCCACTAATCGTGATAGATGCTTAAAAGTTCCAAGTTGGAAAGATCACAAAGAACCATTGTCTAGAATAGGATCGTATGTAGGTATTTTTGTTTTTGCTATAAAACACAAAACAGGAGAAGCACTATACATCTAGGACCTTCTCACTTAGCACATGACATGGCAATGTATCTGAAAACTTCTTTCTTTTCAATTACCACTGATTTGATTTCGATGAGTAGCAATAAAAATTTTCCAAGAAAAGAACTTGTAGGATTTGTACAATATTTTGTGCTTAATAAATAATAGGCTGAATGAATACTGCTATTTCCCACAAAACGTATGGGGCAAAGGTATACGAAAAGAAACCGTTCTGCAAGTGCAGACATGGACTTTGTTACTGGCGTTTAGCTACAAAACATTTATGTGATAAACTTCGTATGTTGCAGAAAGCCGTTTAAATAAGTGCACGATGAATGAAAATGCAATGGCCGTAAACTTTTCTATAATGTCAGTTGGTGTTAAATCACAATTGATACTTACTCTTAGTATTTGCTGTAGTTTTGTTCCAGGAAGTTCTACAATTGGATTTTTTATATATTACAATTTTTATTATTGTATGTTATATGAGTTGGATAAAAAAACTAGAATTTGGTGCTCAGGACTTGCACCCTGCAACGAATTTTAATACTGTTCTTTGCAAACTATAAGAATGTTTGTTGTAGTGTAGTATATAATTTATTGATTGAGCTGTGAAAACACACAAGCAACATTCGACATTTCAAAGTAATAACTAGGAATAAGTACTATAATATGCACAGTACTGGGTAAAAACCTGAATAAGGATGACGAATTGAATATGAACTATTAGCTATCTAATAATTTGTTACGGGAAATTTTTTAAACTAAAACTAGCTTTAAAAGAAGCAAATGTGTACGTAAAATTTGTATGAGAAGCATCTACTTTAATTTAAAATCAATGTGAAAATCCTTTCAGCTCCATTGCCAAAAATGAGACGTCATTATAGCTTTATGACAACAATACAACCCGTCATATGCATCGACTTTACGGGGAAATGGTAGAATGCGCTAACAAGCCATTCATAAATACAGATGAAAAGCATGTGTTTGCTTGCTCTAATATGTTTGAGTTTTTAGGTACCTATTCAGTATTCGGATTATGGGAATTAGCTGCTGCTGTTGTTGCAGTTTACAGTAGCAGGAACAATCAGAAAAGTCATTAAGTTTATTTAATTTGCTTTTTGGTGTTTTATTAATTTCAATCAGATCAAATCTACTTGCCAGGTAAAGTTTTAACTACCTTACATATGTATAACGCACATAGCCATAACATTTTTATTCGGTTTAGTGACATAAAGCACACTTCAAATTTAATGTCTGTTTCTTAATACACTGTAAACTAAAAACGTTTGCAGAGGAATTATGACTCGATACGCCCGTGCTGGAAAGGGGACTCATCAACGTGTCGCAAAAGACTCTACTCCCTTGGGACGAGCTGAAACCTTCGGAACCAGAAAGACGCAGGAGTTCGAAAACTGGTGAAGGAAAACCATCAAAAAATTTTAAGAAAGAAAGATTTTCAAAACAGAAAGCGACACATGAAAATAGTTCTCAAGTTACCGAAGGGTCCTCAAAGAGCAACGGCACATTTAAGAAGTCAAATAATTCTAAAATTCGTGGGTTCGGACAATCAAAATCTATACAAATATTTGGTCAGTTTTGGGTGCCTTTGGAAGATGCCAAAAGGATAAAAAACTTATTGAAGAAACTAAAGGCGCAAGGTCTGCCAAGAAAGGAGATTTTAGAAGCACTTAAAAATGATAGGAGAAAGGCAGAAAAGGCTTCAAAGCGACAAAGAGACAAAACTTGCTTCCTGTGCAGGCAGTTCGGGCACATTCTCAGTGACTGTCCGAATGTGAAGAAAGCCGTTGCGCTACCTGGTTTGGAAACCGAGACAGAAGACGCTGTACGTGCAGACCTCTCTTCAGAAATTTGCTTCAAATGTGGGTCAACTGAGCACACATCTAGAAAATGTCGGCGAAAGGTATTTACTCAAAAAGTATATATAAAAATTAATTGTTGATAGTTTATTGTTTAAAATTATTGCAAATTAAATCTTGCTATATTTTTCAGGGGGAGAACTTTTCCTTTGCTAAATGTTTTATTTGTTCTGGAACTGGACATATTGCTCGCCAATGTCCTCAAAACAAAAATGGCATTTATCCAAGTGGAGGTTCTTGTTCCGAATGCGGTTCCACAACTCACTTAAAAAAGGATTGTCCGGATTTAGTTGGTGCGGAAGTATTTATCCAAGTGGAGGTTCTTGTTCCGAATGCGGTTCCACAACTCACTTAAAAAAGGATTGTCCGGATTTAGTTGGTGCGGAAATGGATAATTCTCAAAGTAATACTTCAGGCGATGTAACTTTGCGAGTGGCAGATCCTTTTTCCTCAACAGAATACGAGCCCGAGCTCCAACTGGACAACAAAAATGCGACTGATGGTGAATTGGAGAATGAAGAAATAAAAACTTTCTCGAAGCCATCGACTAAGAGAGGAAAGCCTACCAAACGGAAGCAGAAGGAAATGAATTCAGAACTGGATAGTTCAGCGTTTGAGTTTGGATTGACATCTGCGCCAACTAGAGCAGCCCCTCCAGCGAAACGGAAGGTTGTTAAGTTTTAAAGAAATTAGCTGGCCAATTAGTTTTCTTGAAACAAATTTATTTTTATCTTCATAATTTGTTTACTTTATTTCACATTTTAAACTCAAATAAACTCGCAACTAAACAGCCTCATTCTTTCCAAGTCTTTTTTATTCAGAAAACATTTTTCAACATAAGATATGACAAGACACTTGAATGACTATATAACTGTATTTATGTCATTTAATTTACAGTAGTGTTCTGTAAATCCTTATCTCATTGTTCTTCTCAGACCAAGTGCTAAAATTTATCTAATCCCTTTAACTTATCCGTTTATGAGTAAGTCAAGACACAACCTGACATGACACATTTCGCTAGAGCTCTAATAATAACCTAGTTTCCGTTATTGAGATTTTCTTTAACCCGATATACGGTGGACATTCTAAACAATCTGACAAGTCTATTGCAGCGTCATAAATATGTCATTATTAAATAAAGAATGACTCCTCGATACACAGAGATTAACCTTATCTATAAAAATTGTCTGTATATTGGCTATTCAAAACTTACTTGTACGTTTACTACAGAATGTACTAAAACAGGAACACACAACACAACAGCACAATAAATTATTATTAGGTTATATTATTGTTACATAAACATGGCAAACTATGTCAGTCCATTTTCTTTCCACTGACTTTAATCTACTTCTTTATTCAAATAATGAAAGTTCATCATTGAAGATTTTTAAAACGCCTACCGATATTCGGGACAGGCAAGGTAACATTTCTTTCTGCAGTTGATAAACCTTAGATGTCATCTTGGATCCATGTTAAATCCGTTCTCAGTCGACATTAATTACGTAGAATGTAATTATAGAATACGAAGAAATGGCAAAAGTCTGTTCAATTGAATTCTACTTCGAAAGTATAGAAGGTTCCACACAAATTTTGATTTCGGCACCTCCTCCTTACCCACCAAGATTGACAAAAACGTAAATAAATCATAACTAAACTTTCCTAGTAATAATATTTTGTCAGCATTATTATGCATCTTTCTTTACACTTCACAGGAAAGTAATACTCTATTCTCTATTATTGCTCTTGCACTCACCAGTCAAGATTACGTAATTTAAAACAACTAACAATGTTAATTAGTTTAATTTTAGAGCAGTATCATATCTGTGCAAGTTTTTAAATACTCATACCATGTTCATCGTAACCGTGCAATCGAAGTAGTACAGACCTAGTTTAAAGATTCATTTGAGGTACGCTTCGAGAATGAGAGGTAATAAATAGAGCTTTTCTTGTATAATCAATTTGTAGATAATACACAACTTTGTGTAACTATAATGAAATAGGTTTATAATACCCATTAAACTGAGTGTTATATTGAATACTTTCCATCCTACTACTACTGAAATTGTGCCACAATCACAATGACTCGCGAATATTCCAAAATAATGTAGTTTTAGTTATTGTTACATAAATTATTTTCTCTCATTTTGATCATTATTACATGCTTTTAAAAAATACATATCAACTTCTGAACTGATTTCTGTCTGTTTGTCTGACATCTGGAAACTGGTATTTGTGACGTGACATCTAACTCAAGTACTTTTAAATTAACGCACTCAGACTACTCACAAGAATGTTTCGGTCTAAGATAAGACTAAACGTATCCTACATTTACATACAACTGTAAACTGTTCTTTCCTGATTTACTTCCCCTAATGCTTTCTGTGATTTAATCATGAAATGAACAATATACGGACTACTTCGATTCTTTAAACAAAATACTCTACACAAGGACTTAAGATATTTAATATACCTATGCAATTACCTACTAATATTATCTTCAATTGTTAGTATAAACAATAAACAAACTCAAAATGTTCATGATACGGATAGGTTAGGAAACTATTTGTATTTCCATTTCATCTTCAGATTAATTTACACAGATATCATCTGTGTGTATTGTAGTCTTAATCGTTCAGATGACGAAATATTTAATTTGTTCTGTAGCTACCGTACACATGCCGATTCTGCTAGAACAGCAATATTAGTTTTACTTTATATTACAGTAGATATCTTAGTTAAAGTTAACTATTAACTAAAGCAGGTTCTAAGAAGCGCTTTTTCCACCTCCCCTAAATATTGAACTTGAACTTTGGGGTTTCAGAAGGGCTTTGTATGCAATGTAAAATGCGGTAGAAACGAGGGCGACTCCAACTCCTGTCTTGATCCATGTTGTATTGCTGTCCGGCATAATGCCCAATTTCCTCAGGTGACTGTAACAGAATTAAAAAATCACGTATTTGAATTATCTATAGCTAAACATAGAATTTGGAATTTGTTAAAAACAGAACTAGGTATGTAGGTAAGTTATCTA
The DNA here is from genome assembly GCA_027744115.1 of Acrocyrtus sp. NNG-2020. NCBI lineage: Eukaryota > Metazoa > Arthropoda > Collembola > Entomobryomorpha > Entomobryidae > Acrocyrtus > Acrocyrtus sp. NNG-2020. The sequence continues at coordinate 9,670 of JAHZND010003181.1, read as the reverse complement.
TTGACTGCATCATCAAGCAAGAAATAACTCTACTTTCTACATACGCAACAACACGCCTACACATTCCATTAAATTAAATATTATGCCTACACACATTTGCAGTTACAAAATGTATCAACAAAATACAGAAAGTAAAAAGCAAAAAAGATTTTTACCAACCTGCTTCTATAAAATATCATCCAGGCCGCTTGGAAGCGACTGTTTCAAAGAAAATCACAAAAAAATCATTACACCTTCTTAATATACAAAAAATCCCTCAACGAAGAGTCGTAGTTTTGCCATTCACTTAAACGTGCATTTGTAAAATACTTAGCAAACATTCAAACAAATGCATAGAAATATATAAAATTTGTACCAGAATCTCAAATTTGATAAAAACATTAAGCTCTAAAAAGTATTAAGACAACTGTCTGTCTGAATTCTGAATATCACTTACGGGAACGCAGCCATTGTAGCCAATTTGATGTAAATCTCTTTGTTAACTTTATCAACGCAAGAGAAACTATGTGGTGGGGGTAGTTTGTACTTGGCACAGAATGCACTCGGCTGGAGAATATAATCTTGCATTACCTCCCCTAAGTCCACCTTATTTCCTACTATTAGGACAGGTATCTTCAAAGTGGCATAATAATTCTGTCAAAGTGCATTTGAAAGCATTGTAAAAATTTCAAATTTCCTATTAAATTTTGACCAGAAATTTAAGGATATTATTGACCCATTGACGTACCAGGTATGTTCTTGCAACAAATTCAAATGACTTAGGGTCCGATGCATCATAAACCAAACACGCCACATCGCAAAGGATTTCTGATGGAGGAAGAAAGTCTACAACTCTGTTCAGATCGATATCCTGCATGACTAAGTACTTCTCTTGACCATAGACTTGGACCATGTTTACAACAAACTTGGGCATATCTTCGCCTTCTACACCAAGCTTCTTTGTGGCCTCTAACGTTCTTCCAATAAGACCTTGGCATAAAGTTGTTTTTCCACTGTTTTTAGCTCCTATTACATGACATCTATACACATTCCTTGTTGACTGCTTTTTGGCTAGATCTAATCTTTTTTCTCTTGTAACTAAAAGAATAAATAAAATATTACATGAAAATTACTATTTTAAAACCAATCTCATGAATACTTAATAACTAAGTTAATTAATTGCCATCTTTCTCATCTACATACCATTAATAGCCTCTAACTGATTTCGATCTTCATTAATGGGATAACCCAAATATGCCATATGTTCCATTGTCCTATTCACGTCTAGAAGAGTTGTCAACACCCACTGGCAAATGAAACCGGAGTATGTGAGCCATCCTTTATCATTTGTTTGGACACCAAGGAACATTTGCCGCACCCAAGGAATAGTTGGACAGATGGAAAACATAGTGGCTAATTCCTCCGGGCTCAAACAGCGATCTCTATCTTTGTCATTTCGTACAAAGACGGACGTGAAAAAATCAAATCCTAATTGATTCAGTTCCGTGGTACAGCCCGGCGGAACTGCGATTCTGCGAGTAAATAATGATTTACCTGTTTCATTAAAGCTATTTTTAAAAGGCAATTAGGCAAAAATCGATGCATTAACTAGGTTTGCTACGATAATCAATGTCAATAAATTAAATCGATTATGAGGAATTTGCTTACAAAGGGCATAGATAATCGTTGCAGACAGCCAACTCATCATTGTAACCATATTTTCTTAGAGCAGTCCACGTGGTCTCGTGCTTTCCACGCTGAATAAATAGAGTGTGCAACACGAGAAACCCTAAATAGGAGGACGCAATCGGTAATTTATTTACAATAATAGTATCGCATGGGAATAAGCCATTACATTAAGCTTAATTTATGGTAGGCATTTTCATTCATGAACAGAAAATTTACCTGGTAATGTGATCCCATTATTAAGGACACCATCTTGGCAATTTCTTTGAATGATAGATTTCACTGAGTCTAGTGCCTGAGGTTGAAGTGGAGCGTCATAGCAGGTCTTTTGAAATGCGTACATTTCCATGTCGTCTAAAACTCCATCGTTGTTCATATCACATATTCTAAACACTCTTTCTAAGGCTTTCTTACATCTTTCGGTGAGCTATAAATACAGGGTGAGAATAGTTTTTTTTAGCTAAACTCCATCGTTGTTCATATCACATATTCTAAACACTCTTTCTAAGGCTTTCTTACATCTTTCGGTGAGCTATAAATACAGGGTGAGAATAGTTTTTTTAGCTGACTTGCGACATGGCTAACATTATCTTGATGCTATTATGCACACTTTTTCATTTTTATTTTAAGATCTTACCTCTTTTTTGTCCGAATCATATAAAGGAGCAGTGGGGTGAAGAACTGCCTTCTGCGCATAAAAGAACAACTCGGAAATGTTGCGAAGTGTTTTTGCAGAGCATTCTATACAAGTTTCAATCTCTGCAAATTCACTCATCAATGGGACGACAAACTACATAAAAATTATTAAAAACATTGCTAGTAGAAAGAATAAGGAATCGTTTATCCACAAACGTTTGTGTGACACTAATAGGTATCAATATCAGTATGAGGATCGAAATTACCTCCATTGTAGAATAGTCTCGAACCTGAGTACGGAGATACATTATGTCGCTTTCTTGATTAGCCCGAAACCTATCTGGTGTCCCAGGATAATTGTTAATTCGAGTGGTGTCTGCTGCAGTTAGCGGAGTCCCTTGTTGCTGTCGATGAATAGGTTGCTGAGTTTGCTGATGTGGAGGCGGTTGAGTTTCAGGTTCCTGCCGCTGTTCACCTTGTTGCTGGTTGAATGCAGCGTCACCACCAAGAGTTGGGATCAACATTAATTTAATTCAGGGATCACAAACGACTCCCTTGTGAACTATATATGAAGAAAGGGAGTGGAAAGTTTTTGGGACTTATATCTTTTACTGGAACCTATTTCCAGGATAGCCAAGTTACTGGAGCCCTGTTTGTTCGTTTATCCGACTACCCGACAAAATTGGGGGCTGGTGAGGGCAATGCCAGGATAGCTATAATTATTATCATAAATAAAGTTGTTAGATTTTTATTATTATTTCTCGCTAATCTTTTCAATTTTACATGCACGCCTTTTTTTATATAAAACAAAAGATTGAACATAAAAAGTGTGATACTGTGATTTTAGTACAAAACAAAAAATAAATTCACGAAACATGTTACACTATTTGAAATTACTGTTTCACATTGCTCTTGGTCTCTTTTTACGTTCTATCTCTAAAGTATCCTTGCCGATTACTAATTACAATTTAATTAACTACAATGTAAAACACCTAAACCGGTAGCGAGCGGTATAACCAAATGGCCACAAACGAATCAAACTTTGCAGCACAGCTGTACGTAGGAAATGACAACTATAATGTTGATAATAATACAACTTGAGCTAACGTATTTTAAATCACCGAAAAGTACAGCAAGAGCAAATGTCTGCATTGTTAGAGAAAATGTTTGTCTATAATTCGGGGCTTGTTACACTAGGGGCTAATCTAACTTTTTTTATCCTTCATCAGCACAAAAACGTGCTAATTAAAATTAAACAATGATCAATGCACTCTAATCTAATTCTCACCTCCAGAGTCCTAAATTTACATTTATTAACATTGAGTAAATAATTTGCTACTACTCCTACTTTCCCTAACAAGATAAACTTGAGAATCCACCTTAATAAAACTGAAAAACTGTAAATTGTTTGCATTGTTTGTTTACTGTTTCTTTCTGTAAATAACTTTCACCGCCTCCCCTCTAATCTACAATCTTCAGTCTTACCTTTTAACTCGTCGACGAAACAAACCGCCACAAGATCACGACCAAAACATCTTCACAGCTTAATCGCTAAATCAAATTTATCTCTTCCTTTTCACCACTCACTCTTCACCCTTCTCGACTTTCGCACCTCTCACCTCCTTTTGAATTCCTTTTCAGAGGTTATCTTCGGAACAACTAAAGTCACGTCAACCCAGAAAAATATCGAAAACAAAAATAAAACAATTTTTATTATCTTATCTTCTCCCACTTATACCCCAGCTATTTCCACTTTCCAAATCCACTTTTCCCAGTCCACACTTCACACTACCTCTCCCATTTTTACCCCGTTCCGATCCAACACAGTTCACCACACTCCCAAACTAAAAATCCTATCCAAAATCACTGAACACAAAACCAAAGTCCACAGTCCACCATCCACCAAAAAAATTCTCATCTAGTTCATTAGTCCTTTCGAATAACAGAACTCGGGGAAGAAATCTTTTTTATATTGTTTTATTGTTTTTGTGCAATCTTCCTCCCGTCACATGCTCCGTTCAGCTCCACTTCCAACGTCCCTTTTGGAGCTTCCAATGTTCCAAGTTCCAATACCAGGAGATTTCCTTCCAATAGCCAATCCCTGTTCCAAAACTACCAAATCCTAAAACACAGAAAAAGTGAAAATGCTGATGAAAAACTGCATTTTATTACTACTCCCATTTACTTTTTCCCAGTAAAAATACACAAGACCAAGACTCACGTACCCGTTGCCGTTGCCCGTTTTTCTTCGTTATCCCTCTTTCTCCATGCCCGTCATTCCGTCAACTTCACATAAAAATGCATTCTTTCATGCCTTTTTAGCTCTCCGATAAAATATCATTTTCGCTATGATCGTGATGATGATGCCAGCGAGTTTCACTGCACAAAAATAAAGATCATTAAATGTGAGGGAGTATTACAGCAGCACATTGAAAAGGTATCAGAAATATTTTTTTTACTATTTCACCAACGAAGTAGAGCTGATCCTCCCAGTCCAAAAGTAGTGAAGAGTGATATGATATGGGATAAGCCATACAAAAAAATGTGTAGAATCTCTATGAATGGGACAAGATTGTTGACTTTGACTTGACTGTACAATAGTGTAGAACTATAAGCATAATAATAAAGTACTTCACTCGTTCGTTCGTTCACATTTCGCATACCTTTCTACTTAATATACTTGGTATAAACCGTATATTCATGTAGCTGAAGACTGAAGTTGAGAAAAAAAGGGTTTATTTTGCCATGCTCTCATGGACTGTTTTCTGTCCGACCAGAGACCAATCCTAATCCACAACAGCGAGAGAAATGAACAATGGACTATAGCAGGTTAATACCTAATTTGCCGAAGCGGTATATAGAGATGCTACGATGAAGATAAGAAGTTAACTTTCAGCCTTGCATGGTAGATGGATCTTTCATACCACCGTTTGGAAGAGAAGCTGCTTTTTGCTTGCTCCAAGTCCTCATAGGCAGCGAGAGTGGAAGAGGATGATAATTATTTTGTTAGTATTCTTGATGCTTTTGATGAACAGATTAATTTTAATTTTGAACGGGCGAACTACTTTGATTTTCAATATAGCATAGAAATAATTTCGGGTATGAATTTGCAATGAGAGTGAGAGTTACATAGCTGCAGTCTGAAGATTGAGACTGCCAATATATGGAGAAGAGCAAAATAGTTCGATTGTAATGATAGTAGAAGACTTCCTACTTTTTGAGCTAATTACATTATGACATGTCTAAGCTTGGGGCTTGGGGATGTAATGAAATATGAAACTATTTTTGCGTAATTTTAGGGAATGCCTAACCACTAACCGCTGCTCTGTATTTTTCCTTTTGTAAATTCTGCTTCTCTAATGCCTAATACCTAATGCTCCTACTCCGTCATCATCTTGCGACCTTTAGAGCCAGTTGTCTCATCAATCACAAGATATCACTGTGAGAATGTTTATAAAATACTTAAATGCAACGTGTATTGTGCATTGTGCGAAAAGAAATTATCTATTTGCTCTTCTCCCTCATTCTGCATTTGAAAACTTGTAATTAGAATGTTTCTTATAGAAATCAGGTTGAATGCTCGTTTAGTCGGCATTGTATAAATGCGACTTCTCCGGAAACTGCCATTATTTTTTTCTCAGCATAAATTTTTCTAGATAGATGGTAACTGAAAAAACAAGCAGCACCAGGAGTCAACGGTCAAACTATCAAAATTAATCATTGATTGATAGCCAATGATGCATACTAATTATGAATGTAAAAATAGAAATCTGGACAACCGGTTTTTTAGCATTTCACATCTATATTCAGAAATTTAACGAACAGTTTCACATGCGAGCAGTAATACTGGAAGAAATATTATCTCCACTATTATCTCCAGTGCAGTCGCAGTTAGACTTTTACCAAAGGAAAGCCCTAGGCTATATTCAATTGCATTTTCGTATGGATCAATGCACTCAATGGACATTGATTTCAGCTGTTGTTTAGTGAGAGGAAGTAACTTCCAAAATAAACTTTTTCTTGCCTATCAGAGAGAAAAAACTGCTCACATCTTAGGAATACTGACAGGTCAGGTGGATGGTGTACTTATTAAGTACCTATGTAATCTGATCAAAATATAGCTTCGCTACATGGTAGAACAAGCATTTCTGAAAACTTTTGCAGCCGAGGTCATAGTGAGCATAAAAACCTTGCTCTTTACTTTGCTAGACATATGTACTCAATGTATCAATCGGTAAATTGTTTTATGCAATAATCCTCTAGAAACTTGCGAATATCTTTTCTATTCCTTCGCACTGTCAGTATACTTTTCTCTGATGCAATGATAAACTTCCGGAGGAAGAAGAAACTAACTATNAGAAGAAGCTAACTATAAGAGAGGAAACTTTCCTGATGAAAGTTTTATAAACATGCTCTCATAATAAAAACTTTTCAGGGGTAAGTTGAGCCCTTTACCCTTCCACCCATTAACTGTTTGAAAACTCTCCCAGATGGAAAATATAAAAAAAACATTTATATTGCTCTAACCTTGACTTTCAAAGTGGCTCGATAGTCGATACCTCATTAATATTTTATTGCAATAATAATAAATTGAGAGCTGTAAATTACTTGAAAACCTGACGATTGATTGAGCTACTTTCAAGAGTTTTTCAGGGGCTTCATTTGATTTTGATACAAGCACGTGCAAAACTTTTAGGTAATCATATTTCGATTCTTCCAAATTGCTCATTGTCAGTTATGCGACCCTCATTAGAAAGTTCGGCAAGCTGTTATCAATTTCATTTTTATGATGAACTCGCTGAGCTCCACACTCCACTCCACGCAGCGTACCGCATCAGTGAGCAAAATATTCTTCATTTTGCAATCAGCAAGGGTGCCTTCTATTTTATTATTTTTACCACTTTATTATTTTAGTTACCTAATACCTACTCTTTGCTCTAGAGCAGTAGGTACACATTTTTGCTGAAATTATCAACGGGATACTACACGCGTAAAGATGAAAGTACAGCAAAAGTCATTTTAGAAAAATTCATGATTCATATGACATAGATACATGAACGTCACCTATATGTAATTTATTTTGTCCTACATAGACCGTTTCGTAATAGGAGGGGACCGTTAAAGGGCCATGATCTTGAAATAGAGAAAAAACAATGCTTGCATTTGACGCACTCTGAGTTCAAAAGGAGTCACTCATTACGTGCTTGTTTGACAAGTTTTTTACGAAGCGTTCCTTTCTTACTATGACCAACGACTAGCGACTCTCAATTGGACTGAAACAAAGGAATGGGATAACGCGATACTATCTTTACGTTCGAGCTCGAGCATGCAAAGTTTGCATTGCAAACAGCTCCCTTCACATTCTTTGAAAATCAGTTTCACACGAAATGCGAAGCGAATCTTCTGATATGTGATCGGTTGACGGCCGAAGGTTTTTACACAAAAACATGGCAGTGGCAGCGTCCTTAATCTTAACTTTGAGCTTTGAGTTTTATGCAACATGCCAAGTTGCTCCTTGAGCAAACTCTGTTATTCCTCTTCAAAGGATTATATTACACGTGCCATGTAAATGTAATATATCCGCTCAAGATGCTTATTTCTACGTAATTTTGCCTTTCTGAATCTAAAATCATGTCGCGACTTTATCTCCAACATATAATTTCGCAAATCCAAGGTATAATTTCTGTAGATTATATGATTTCGCAATATTCCGCGAAAAACATTTCACTAGAATTGAGCAAAACGGATGCACTAAAAAAACGCGTCAACTTTTTCCTCTTCTTCTTCTCTGACAGTTCGAAGCTCCAACCCAAACACAAACATCGACCGACAACCTTGTAACTGACCTTGATACTTTTATGTAGTGTTTTGTAAGAGACAAAAAAATATAGTTTAGTTTAGACTAACTTCTTGGTTTACACTGTTCTGGTCCGAGTCGAACTCAAGCGTATTAAAATAGGAGCATACGCAATATCAAAAGGCAAAAGAGTCATCTCATTGCATTGGTATTGGCTCATTACATCATCCTAGCATGATCATCACCACTCTATTGCGACTCCATTATGATGCTTTTTGTGGCTTGTGGTGTGGCCGTGTTTTGTGTCAATGTCGAAAAAATAAGTCCAATGAAATCGAGAAATCTGTAACTTTTCCCAGAGTTTTCCATGCGTGTGAAGTTATCAAGTTTACAATTTAGGCATGTAATATCCACTCTGAAACTATGCATGGAGTAAATCAGTAAATATTTCTGAGCACTTCCAAAATTCTCGTAGTTTTTCTTTTGAAATGATGTCAAATTATTCCACTCACTATATTAAAGTAAGAGTACGAGCCACTCAAGCTGGTTATTATGACGTGGGCTGGACTGGCGCTGAAAACTTGTTGTGGATTTTGTCTGATGTATGTCAATTTAAGTTGCTGGAACACGTGCTTCTCGTGTCGTGCATTAAAAGACAATGAAAAAATCCGTATGCCCACATTTTTTACTACCTAACCAAAAAGCAGTTTCATTCATTACTTTGCATTTCATTACTTGTTCAGATAAGCTAATGTACATTTGGCAGGACATCTTTTGCAGCTGCAAGTTTCCAGATTTGGAGTAGCGCATGGTACATGCGTAGTTAGTTACATTGTCTTACGTTTTGCAAAAAAGTTTCCTTGTTGGTTCTAGTAATAACAAAAACAGTTTCCCGAATCTCCCAGCTCTCAACGTGACGCCCTCCTAAGCCAACTGAGAGTCCACATTCCACATTTTTTTTACCTTGCTCTAAACCAGCAGATCTAACAACGCAAATAAAACTCATCATCGCCATTTTACTACCTTTCACCTGGTCTGGTCTGGTCCTGATCACCCACTTTCCTTTGTCCCACAGATTGGCGAGATGTTAAAAGCGTGTGGGATGGAGCTTAAGTCAGCTCCCACAAAGCCAATATTGCTAATGACACATCGTTATCATTACAACACAAAATACGACCAACAATCATAGAATATATGTAAGTTTAATTTATTCATTCGTCATCTCTGTACTTAGCTCCGCATCGTTTACATGATAGATGAGATAATAGAAGCATCCCTACCAATTGACAAATGATATGACCAAAGACCATCCCAAAAACCAACTCTCGTTAAGCTTCTTTGTCAATTGTGACTCAAGTTGGTTCACACCCAAGCGATTTGGCAGTGGTAAAAAAGGGCCAGCCATCACTCCAAAACCTACATCTCCCGTTTTGACAAACGGACACTGACAAAAATATCAACATGAGCTTTCACATTGGTATGCATCTTTCATTTTCAAACCATCCTCGTCATAGAAAACGGCACTTAAAGAAAAGAAAAATTGTTTGAAAGCTCAGCTAACTGTAAGGAAAC
>JAHZND010003180.1:0-16456 GCA_027744115.1 Acrocyrtus sp. NNG-2020 | reverse complement strand
CAACTTGTACGTATAGGTCAACGCAATTCCGGACAGAGCTTATATATGGAGTCCTGCTGCGCACAGAAATTATTTGTGTAAGGAATTGTACACAAATTTTTCAACTCTTTTGTTTGCTCGCTCTTCACAAGTCATTTTTAATTGGCTAAAATACACAGTATCTCCAGTTAAATTAAACGGTAGAAAAATTAAAGTGAGCATATACTCATTTCCAAAAATGAAGTAGTTTTCGTTTCTACTTTTTTTGTTAAAAAAATTATGCGGCATGCCTCAATCTTGATCTCCTGAAAACAGGAAAGTGAAGGCTTTTCCAGCTATCAGTTACTCTCTAATCCTTCGTCAAAAAATTGACAAGTAACCCTTTTCACAGTTGGCAACCACTTTCCTTTCTTGTCTAAAATTAATCGCTATGCGATATTGTGATAGTTTTTGTAAGCCCAACGGGCTACAAGAGGCAAGTGCACATTAGCTAACCCCGTTCACACGACAAATTTGATGTCATATTCATATTCAGAAACAGAAGTGGTTTTGAGTCCTGTGAGTCCTTTGCAAAGTGCTAGGAAAAGTGTCAAAAAATGTTCTTAGCCTCCTGAACGGAGCACTTCTTCATGTTAAATGAATCGTTACAGAAATGCCTTGTATATTTTGAAGGATTAAGTTGTTCGTTTCAGGGAATATGAATGAAAACTGTCATAATTTGGAGTAAGTGATATTCATGTCCGAATATGAACTTGTCACTTGACAATGACTTCATTTGACTCTAGAAAAAGGGTTGGAAAAGAGGTACTGCAAAATTTTACTTAAGTATGCGGGGCGTGAACGAATCACTCATAGATACACAGCTTTCGTGGTAATTGGATCAGTTTTATCTTCTCACACGAAGAAAAACTGAATAGTGACAGTTAGGAAACTGCGCGTGCCAAAACTTGAGCGGGGTACGAGAGTAAAGCTTCATTCAAAAGAAAATATTTCCCCTTTTCCTTGAGAAGCCTCCCAACTCGTTTTTTAACACTTTTCCTTGTAGCACATTCCATTTTATCGACGTTCGGTCAAAAAATTCATTTTTAGAATGGATGGTGGCATGGCCATAAGTAAGCTACTTATTTTGTGTGGATTCCGAAATGGTAGTTTCTTTTTTAAAAAATAAAATCTCACAAAACTGTTTTTCTTATTTCACGAACATTCATTAAAACACTAATTCATGACATGATGTATTATCAGAAAATACTTTTTTCTGTTATTTTTCATCAAAAAAATTATTTTTTCCTTTTTTACAGCCACCCACGATGACTACCCATTCCGTGAATTTTCACTAGAAATACGTAAAACTTACACAGAAATGAATAGAGATTCATTTCTATCAAAAAATATTTTTTCCTTTTTTACAGCCACCCACGATGACTACCCATTCCGTGAATTTTCACTAGAAATACGTAAAACTTACACAGAAATGAATAGAGATTCATTTCTTGAAAAGTATTTTTATGTCATCTCATCATCATAATGTGTCATTCCCAACTGTACATTCGTGACTTATGAAATCATAATTGCGCACCTAAAAAAATAACACGAAAAATGAAGGATAATAACCAAAAAAGGTAAGAAATTTTTATTCCTGTAAGGCACCCACAAAAATCCCAACATTACCGAGAAGTAGTGCAGATGGGGATGGAAGTGACCAAGCAAAAATATTTTTTTCCTCTTTTGCTACACCTCCTCGGAGATACTTCTTCGCTGGCAAAAGGTGTATTGAAATGAAGTAATTATCGTTTTGTTGATTACATCTTGTGCACTGTGCAATCTCACCAACGTGTGACGCCAAATATTTCAATGGTTCTTACACGAAACATAAAGAAAATTGATTTGTGCATTTCATATATTTTTGCATGACGGCCGTTTTACAATTTTCCCTTGTCGGTTGTCCCTATATCAAAAAGACTTCCTGTTCACTCCTAAAAATCTAGATGCAAACAGACAGCAGAATAATGTCAACAGAAAAATTGTTTTTCAAAAATGTTACTGAATAGTAATATATCCAATTTGTCATTTATTTTTGTAAAATGCGCTTTATTTTGCTTATCCTATCGAGCAGCTTTTTTTGTGCCATCGATGATTTGCTAAATTCTCTTAAATGCAAAAAATTCCTAAGGAAATCTAACCGGCGACTTTTTTTCATGCTCAGTGAATGACAATAACATCCTATTAGCCTTTTTTTACAGCAGAAACACACCATAAACTCAAAAGTAATATTTTTCGCCATTTTTCTTCAGCTGTGAAAAGGCACAGCCTTGGTGTTTATCCTACCTCCCCGTAATTTCTTACAATGAGCACTATCAGCAGCTCTCATCATAATTCATAACTCTTCTTAAAGTGTATTACAAGACGGAAACACTTTTATTATTAGATGGTACACTTGCCCGTTTCCATTCCCTAATTCAATGAAAACGGAGCACAAAGCTGTGAAATAATAATAGATATTTCATTTTAATATGATTTCCCACACTTTATCGCAGATAAAAGGATGAGTGCTCATAAAACGCACATAAGTATGTGTTTGCCTCTCTTCGGCGAGGTATGGTCACCGTGAGCAGTAAGTGAAAAAAACATTTTTTTTGCCTGTTGGTCAAGTAAAAGATATTATTATTACTGTAATTACACCTTGTAATCCCTATTTATATATTCGCCTGGCAAGTCGCCGTACCATTTCACTAATATAAACTGTTTTTTTTTCAGCTAGTCAGCTACTCTCCTACAGTTGTGCGCTGAGGAGAAGAAAAAAAAATGATTTGAATCTTCAAAATCACATTTAATAATTTTTTGTACTAGTCTAACCTTGTTTTTTTCAGAGGAAGGTGTATCTCTTTAGCTTTTTTATTCAGAAAAAAACGACCATGATCAAAGACTTGAAGCCGCTATTTATTTAAGTATAGGCTCCGGACACAAAAAAGTGAAAAAAAATACTTTGATATGTACACCAAACAATAATAGGAAAACTCATATGAGTAAGGTAGGTATCCTTCAGAGAAGGCAGAGCCACAAGAGCCACCAAGCTGCACGACCATCCGCTCAGTCTCACTTTTTTTTATTATTTTAATTCCAAGGAGAAGAAGCTCTTCATCTCTTTCAGGCAAAGAAAAGGGAACGAAAAGAGGGAGAGAGTGAGATAAGAGAAACGCTTTTGTTCTGAGGAGAGTCCAGAGGCGCCGATAAACAATACAGATTAATTATGAGCCACCAACTGTATAATTTCATATGAGAAAAAATGGGAGTTTGCTCTCCGAGCAATGTGTTTGGTCTGCTGATATGCGGACGGAGAGTGGCAAAATATAGTAAAAACAAAATTATGAAATGCTTCTGTATAAATACATAATATCCACCGTACTACTCTCAACTACTATTTTAATTGTGCCCAAAAAATCTAAAAGCTACTTGAATAAATTTATACTCTCGATAAAATATATCGCTTTTTAATTTACAAAAAAATAGCTGTATGGATATGGATTATGCACATTTTAGTCGGAAAAAATTATGTAAATCTCAGTTTTCCCAGTATGTAGTTAAATATAAGTAATGGCGAATGCATTTTTAAAATAAATTTTTAGTTTCCAACCAGTAAGAATGCTTTCCTTTCTGCTTTTCTGTAAAATTTACGAACTCATTCCAACACTAACTTTGGGACTAGAAAAAGAACCAGCTAGAGCTATTGGACTAGCAAACCAAACTTCCTCCTCCGTTTTGCTGCCACTCGGCTGCATTCTCAGATTTTTTAAAGAGTCGTTCGCTATAGTCGCTTCGTGAGGAAAGATTTCCTGTTTGCCTCTTTTCCCATCTTTCCCATTTTTTGTTCGTTCTCTCCTCGTGACATTTTATCAAAATCCTTCCTTCACTTTTCAGTAAATCCGTCACATTTCCCTTTTCCACTACTTTGTTTCCGGCAAACCCCTCCTTGATTGGCGTATGCTAATCCTTGTTTGTACAGAGAAAATTGAAATCGTGACTGTGAATACAGAATTTTTCTGTATTTTGAGAATTTCCCCTTGAGACGGAAAACTTTGTTCTGTTTATTTTAAAGTGCTGCCGCTAGCAAAACAACGCGGAGTCCCTTGCAAATATATGATAAAAAAAATTGGTACGTCATTATAAATATTTTATCCATATTTGCAGAGTTCCTGAAACCGTAAAAGAATACTTTATAAAGCTCTGATAATTCTTCACAGAAAGCTGCACCCGCACACCAGCTATGTATTAGTATTAACTACTCCCAATTAAGATTTGTTGTGCTTGAGACGTTAAGTAAGTTGTATGGAAAATATCATCGTTCCATTTTTTAAAGAGGCACTTCCACATTTGAAAGTATTATGGAGTCCTTCCAGCTCCAGCTCCAGCACTGTTTTTCTCCGACTCATTTACATAATTTTCATGGATCATAACAAGAGCAAGCGATAAGAGTGGCCTAACTTCCATTTCCAGCATCACCCTTCTTCCCTGCGGTTCAGCCATGCATACAAAATTTGGCTGATGTCTCGGTTTTGGAAGATGACACCGGCGGAGAAGCGGCGCGACCCGGAGACTGGCTTGGCTTACTGTAATCAGGCTCCCTCACTAATAATGATTTGGCTTTTCTCTTTTTCGTCTTAAGCTTCCCCACATATTCTTCCAATATTAGAAGTTTTCTGAGCCGTAGACTATAATACTCCAACATGGCATGGAATGCAAGGCACGACTAATGAGATGGTGCTGGAACAGGCGGGAGGAGTCCGAAAAAGGGTGAAGGGAAAAGATACCGTAAAAATCTGGTTGGCAAACAGCGCTCGGATCCTCTCTGTGTGGTAAAGCAGGAGAAGTGAAGCTTATTATTTGTGTTAAATGTGGAACGACTAAAAACGTCTATCAGAGCTGAGAAACCGGAAACGGGGTTGTGACAGCGAAAGGAGTTGCAATGGCTTCCACTCATAGTACAAGGTAAGCACACAACCTACGAAAATGTACACGTTTGGGTCATGATCTTTACTAATAATAATTTTTTAAAAAATTTTTTGAAATAAATAGTGACGTCCTAGGTCGTCAAAAATCTGGAAAATTTTAACTAACCAAGCTAACTAGCTAATAAAGGGCTAAAAAAATTTGTAGTCAAAACACAACTGACTAGTATTATGACTGCTGCAGCTGGTAGAAGAGAATTTAATGAGAACTGTTATTTAGGTTTTAGGTACTTCGGAGAAATTGGAGATGCGGACTTTGGTCAGCGTTTTTTTTCTTCGTTCTCTCCATAAAGGAGGTGACACGATGACGGATCCGTTGGGAATTGTGTAATGAAAATCCGTCGGATACATTTCAAATACTCAATTGTGTCAGTCTGGGATAATAATGATCTTGAGGCTGGCTCAAGACAACATCGCACTATCATTCATTACTCTTCCTCTTTCCCATCCTTCGCTATGAGGAGGCGGCACGGATGCACCAGAAAAATATAAAAAAAGGATATATGTGGAAATAAGCGCACTCCTTCTTGTAAGCTTCTAAGTATGCACCCAAAGCACTGCAGCATTCTTTTTCCATTTTTTTCCGCCTCGCTCCAACAGTAATTATCATTGTAGAACATTCTCCTGTTACCGAATTACAAGCAATGTTCGGTTTCGCTGACTTGTCACTTTGGCATTTTTCGAATGGAACGTGTAGATTGAAAGCAAGGCTGAGTGTACTCACACACATTGCATCAATATTACGTAAAAAAATACATTTCTCGAGAAAGGGACGGTCCCAAGCTCTCAACTGCGTAGGCAGACAAACATGAAATCAGATGAAATGGAAATGGGAGAAACGAATCGTGTGATGGAAATGGAATGCTGAACGAAGAGAAAAAAATCCAGGGGGAAGAGAAGAAGATTGACACGTAGAGTATGGCTCCACTGTGAACTATTGGAGCTGTTGCTTCACTACTCACCCACACTTCACTCACTCACTTCCCAGAACGAAAACCATTAACTCCAGCCTGGATGTGAGCAGGCGGGCAATGGCAGAAGGCAAAAAGTACAATCACCGACAATATTTGGTTTTATTCTGTTGTATCAGCAGCTTTTTTTCAAGAAGTTAAGACTCGCTTTTTAAAAAAATGTGCTCTCTTCTAGAAAAAAAACTACCCCCGAATATTTTTTTATATCTACACTATTACGTATGCATTTTACCTAGTATTCAAACACGTGCTAATATACTTTTACTCTTTCTCCGTGAAACTCCCTCCATTTCTCATACGCCTTATATAAGGAATGGCAAAGGAAGTTGGTGAAAATCAAAATTCCCGTTTTCCCAACAAAATACTAAGCGGCGAGTCCTTTTCCCTGGTACAAATCCAGAGAGCGAGACGACTGTTTTTCAGAGGAAGCTCCACTTGCTTTTCTTCTCCGCGCTGACAACCTTTCAGGAAAACAGAACACGAGAATGATTAGAACAGACAACTAGAGAAAACCATATCCTTTATAAAGCTCATATATCCAAAGGAGTGGAAGGAAAAGAGGGAGCGATCATAACTATAAAATCGCCCACACTTCCTAATATATACAAATGCAAAAGTGGGAAGCGAGAAAAGGTTTTTTCGCTCCCACTTAAGTTCCATTTTTTGTCTTTTTTCTGGAAAAAAACTAGTGGATAAAAAAATAAGCATATAAGGAAGGAAAAAGCATTTCGTCTACCTATGGGAAAAAAGAAAAGAGTGAGTAAGAAAATGGAAGGGGACTATTTTTTTTGAAAAAAAAAGTAAAAGCTCAAGCTCCTTCAGTGGAAGAAGAAGCACAACAAGACTGAAGGACAAGGGGAAAGTGGGAGACAAGTGAAACAAGAAGGATGCGTCGACTGTTACAACAACTATCCCATTCCTAAACTTATCACATTAATCTTCCCTTCGTTTCGCCACATCTTGACGGGCTCCGCATTACTTGTTTACCTATTGCCAATACTATTTTTTTGCCTGGCATTCCCGTGCGCACTACACACACTGCACAGCACAGCTATAAGTAAAAGTAGCGTTCTTCGGGCTAAAAGGAGCGTAAAATCTCCGATGCAACCGAAAGTCTACCTGCCATCCTAGTACGAAGAAGAGCATTAGGCAAATAAGCGTGCATTTTTTTGCCCTTTTAAGCCCAAGTTCACTTCCCCATCAATTCCTTCCCTGTCTCTAAATCCCACATAAATGCACTCAGGTAAATGTATTTCAAAAAGTCCAAATATTTCAGGATCATGATCACTCCCCATGAATCATTCAAACAAAATTTTTTTTTGCATGGGACTACCACACCACCTCTACCTCTACTCCCAATACATCAATAATTTGCGGCTTCTTCTGTAGCCGGGATGATGATGACGATATGATGTATTGAATAAACACGACAAAACCTTGCATCCTCCGTCTAAAAAAAACTTGTACTCTCCTGCCTAACTAAACTGCATGCACACAGTAAGCAGTCCTCATTCATTGTCAGCTCAGCTCCACACAGCAGTGAAATTCTATCAACAAAAAAAATCTTTCTCATGATCTATCTCTGCGATCAAAATATTCGATCGATCATCCCTTAACAAACAAACCTTCACCGCCATGCCATGCTCGCATAGTTCATCCTCCCCTTCTTCTTCTCCACTACGAAAACTTTTTTAAAAGTGTTGCTCTCCTATATACTTTTTGTTGTGCCGTCTGACTCCAAACAACAAACTATTTTTTTTACTTTTACGATACTATAATTTTCACTATTTCTACTCCTTATTGACTGACGACGGCTGGCTACATGGAAAAATAATATTATAAAAAATATAAAAAGTTTTCGCTCCTTTTCCTATATAATTTTTGTCCTGCACTAACATCACATAACTTGCAAGGTAAGGTGTGTTGTGGAGAAGTTAGCAAAAGTGCTAACGGTGACATGTAATAACAATAGCGAAAAAATATTTTTTTTTGCTTTTAAAAATTGACGCGGGAGTATATAAGCTCGGCCTTTCGGGTATGGAGTAGTAAAAGTTTCTAAAGGAGAAAAAAATAGAAATATGAAACATTGTATCAAGCCCAGGAATCAGACAGCTTTGTATTTTGTTGGATTGAAAAGAGTAGACACGCATACAAAAGCTTGAACAGGAACAACAACAATAACAGCAGCAAAAAGCGGCATATTTATATAGTAAAAGCAGTTTTCAATTCCTCTCCACTACCACCACCATCACTCTACAGCGAGTCCGACTCTGGCTGAATAGGAGCTATTCCTATTTGTATGGAATATTTTTTTTAGCTAAGGTTGTACGAGCTGCAAAAGGCATAGGGAAACGCTGTGTGTAGCGGTGGGTAAAAAAGGTATATGCATTTTAGGAGTATAATCATGCATGATTATTTTGAGAAAGCAAAGGAATTATGCACACGGGTCACAGCGGGAGGCTCACAATGGGCCTCTAGGGCCAAGGGGTGCTTATTTGTGTCAGTGGATTATTCGATAGTCTGATTAATGGATTTCTTTCTGCCACCAATTTTTTTTCATGACCAACGAGCAAGTGTTCTCTCATCTTTTACTGCTTCTCTTTTTTTCTGCCATTATTCTCGTCATCGTGGACTTAACTGGCTCACAACACATTTTTCGCTGTTTTTCATACCTCTTCACATTCCAATTTCTTTCAATGGGCTCACTCACTCAGAGTGACATTGACGAGCTAAAAACGCAGGGCGAAGGTACTTTGAAAATAGTGCCGGACGAGGGACCATAGTACGTGCTCCTATTCAAATTCGAAGCTGGCAAAAAACTATCTTCTCCAATGCACTTTACAGTTTACTAATCTGCAACTACCTAAATCAGTTTAAAACTTTTTTGAAATGAAAGTGAATTTAGTAAAAAAAAATATTAAATTTTTTAAAAGAATTTTCAGCCCTTTTCCAATTTCGTTTTATACATATCTGTCAACTAAACTTAAGCTACTCAATCCGCCCGCTGAGTAGGCTGTTGCAGAGCAGTTTTCATTTTCCATTTTTATTAATAAGTACCTTCCAGTTCCATCGACAATCCCTCCTGATTTTTTAAGCAATATAATCGCCGTTGTTGTAGGTTGTGTACTGCATCCTGGAAAAAAGGGCTAAACAGAGTTCTCTCTCCAGTTCTCTCCTTCTTCTCCTCTGGAAAGGCATTTGAGCTGCTTTGAGCCCTTTCCCTTGGATTTTTTAAGCCGAGAGCTTTACAACAACGGATTTTGAAAAGAGATTTTTTCCTCAAGCGTCCGTCGAACTGTCAGACGTCATCAGCTTTCCTCATTCAGTCATGAGGAAATGCATGGCATGAAACTGCTATAATAACTTTTAGTTGGGGACCTCTCAGGAAATAAAAAGGAATGGTATGGTGGCATGGTGTGGTGTGGTGTATGATTACTATTCCCTTTAGCATTGATGACGGAGGAGGAGATGATACACAAAAAATATATTCCGTTTTTGAGTGAGATGCAGATGTAAAACGCATTAAATAATGGCAGCAAAAACAGCCCTACAAGATTTCCAAGTTGCATGTTGAAATAGTGCACACAGCCCTGCACTGATTATTTAAAAAAAGATGAAAGAAAAAAAACATATCCTGCGAAGGATAGAGAGAACTGAGGAGGGTGTGCCAATCATGTTTTTCAAAGCACTGCATGAAGTCTTCCCAAAGTTGTGTTTTGAAGATTGGTGCACATATGTACTCGTTCTCAAAAAACGAAAAATTTCTCTCTTCGTTTTTCTTCTTCTTCCCATCATGCACACAAAGAACCGAAATGGGCAACTGCCATGGCGTTCTGAACAAAAGTGGCAACCAATGAGATGAAAAAGTTTCTTCTCCGACTTTGTAAAACGGATCAGCCCAGAATATATTTCGTGTGTAAGGTGCAGTTAAAGTACTAATTGGATAAAAAGAGAAAAACTTTTTGGTAGTATTTTGCTATAGCTTCTCTGCCACTGTTGTAGTCTTCATGCCTCATCTCTTAATGATTTTTGTAGGTGGTATCTGCGGCAAATAATTATCAGTCGACAACTTACAACTTTTAATTTGCGAATGGGCTGCATTCTACTAATCATTTTAGGGATGCCAACTTTACGCGCTGTGTCTCTCCCTTTTCTACCCACTCCCATTAAATAAACTCCGAGCTTTGGAATTTTGCAGTTTGCCTATAAAATTTTATCATATTTTGATATTACTTTCTCATTTTCCGCTCTCATCTAATAATGTATGCGCATATCAAACATATTTCTACCGCTCACCACAACCACCGCATATCACAGCAAGAAGAGTGGGCATGTTGTAGTGAGCGCATACGAAAACAAGCTCATTTTTTTAAGCTTCGCATTAGCAGGACGGAAAAGCAATTTTGCTTATTAGCTGTCCATCAGGTATTCCACGAGAAAATGAATTCTCTGTGGAAATCATGAATATGCACTGTCAGAAAATTCAAATCAATTCAAACTTCCATTTATCACATCTGCTCTCTTTCTCTACCCACCACCGTCAACTATTAGATGGACGAACGAACGGTGTGAGCCGATTTTCGCTATTACACTCACCATTTCTGTTTAGCGTAAGTTTGCGAAGCGTCTAAAAAACCTCGAATATAATTTCGAAGCATGTGGCGAACAACACAACTACACTTTTTTTAGTATTCAAAATATCAATTTTATTATTTATTATGCAAGCTTGCATTTTATACGTTTAGACAGTTGCAATTTACCCAAAACTATGTATGGGAGGGATGTCGATGTACGCGTAACAAATTTTCAGTTTCAATTTTTTATCACGATGCAGCTATCATAACAACTACAACTACCTTGCTGTGTGGTACAATCACATTCCAATATTTTTTCCGATTTTTTAAGCGCGTATGTGATTTTAAGTCTAAAATTCCCGTCTTTATGGGAGGCATATTGGAAATTGATTTTTTTAGTTCCAATCTTTTTTAGGATTGCTTTTTTAGAGAATTCCGCGCAGTTTACATTTTCAGAATTTTCAGCTGCTTGACATATCCGTTCACTCTGAGCGTGGCGTGGCATGTATCAGATCTTCTTCCTCTTTTCCAGCCTGTCCAAAAAGTTTGCTCTCTGCCTATGTCTTTTTTTCTTTTTATTTGTTTAAAAAAAGCATCACATTATATCGCATCGGCTGCTGACTGCGCTGGCACGCTATCAACTTCAGGAGACTGGACCCCGCTTTCACTTCACGAGCTAGTTCCGTTGACGGACATAATATAGACAGCAAATAGAGAGTTTTCTGTCCGAAAAAGAATAATCTATCATCGTCTCTCCACTCAAGAGTCCATCCACTTGTACTTCATTCGTATCGTGTATCCTTCTCTCTCTCCCTTTTTTTTACTCTCTCAGCTCAGTTGATCCACTCTCTCTTCTTCTCGCATTATTTTCATCTTTTTCCTCCTGAAAAACACGTCCTGTACTAGTATTATTATTGTCTGTCTACAATGAGCAAAGTAGCAAACAACATCCAATCCAGAAAAGAACTTTTTTTTGTCCTTTTTTTCCCAACTCCATAGCATAAAAAAGCACGTCCCTGTGATGCCGTTGCCGTTGCTGGAAGCAAACAAAAACTAATACAGACTCCCATGTACCCATCACACCGAACGAAAAAGTTTTATGCATGAGTTGATCGCATGGCCTGCTCTGGCCCTGCCATTCTGCCTGTCCATCCAGACGCCTGTCATCCTCACATTTTGACTGAAAACTTTTTTTCCCTAGCTCTCTCCCATTTTTTGTGTGCTCCATCATCCTGCTGTTGATCTACTATGTGCTGTACGTTTTTAGCAGTTCGTCCTTTGGTCCACCATTTTTGAAGCACTATGGGTTCCCAGCCATTTCATATCGCACTCATGTCAATCAACCGAGAAAATAAATGCAGGAGCGAGGAGAGCGAAAACGAAAAAATGTGGAATGGCTGGGGTTGGAGAGGCAAAAGCACCCAACCAATTTTAAATTGGCGTGAGCCAAAAAATCGAAAATGCTAATTTCCCGGGTTGATTATAAAAATAACTTGTAAAAATATTACTCATGAATAGAAAAAAAAGTTGCTATAAAAAGCTGACTAAACTTTAGTATAAAAATGGAACATTAAAAAAAATCTTCAGGAAATATAATTTTTCCTTGCCATGATAATATGATATGCTGAGTGTAGTCGAAGCATAAAAATTTTATTTACATTTTTTTTGCATCTTAATCCTATTAGATATTAGTGTAATTCATCTTGTAAGGAGAGAAGTGCGTAGCCAAAGTTGACGATTTATTCCGCCTTAACCAGCGATTTCATAGTGGTTTGAGTAGGATACGAAAAAGTCAGTCACTTTTTTATGACTCACTTCTTGTTAACTACTACTTATATAGATCAGACGTGTGAAGTGCCGTGCCATGATGTGACGGTAACTTTTTTAAGCACTCCGCTCTGGAAAAAGGATACGGAATGAATAGAGAAGAAGCGTAGAGGAGAAGAAGAAGAAGGCACACGACGACTTATAATATTCGTCGATGATGATGATGCCAAAAGAAGTAACAACTTGAGCAGAATAATTCAGCCATCAACGGGACAAGAAACGATTAATCTTTGTCCATTTCTCACACTTTATGAGAAAATTTTCCCCTCTTTATGAAACACAGCAACTGGCGTCCATTGAGCTTGGCTTGTGTACACACATGCACAACACACACCACACCACTCATACTCGAATTCCTGGAAGGAGCAGCCTTGGAGAGCACTATTTCGTATTACTGTGAAAAAAAAGAGAAAAAAAAAGAACAGCCATACTTTCAGTTAAAAGAAAATTATTACGCAGAAATGAGTACTACATCCTTGAATGAGAGGAAGAAAGCAGCTGGTAAGTGGTAAAAGTAAAGTTTTTAGCGGGGAAGAGTGGAGTTTGCACGAGTAGGCTAAGAGCAAACTCAAGTCTCAAGTTTTTTTTCCTTCATTACGCTTTTTTTCTCTCTTTTCCACTAGCAGCAGTCGGAGCTACAGCTGTGTACTATAAACCGAAGTTTCTATAAGAATGTACGGCGACCGCATGGGTTATAAGAGGAGATGGGAAGAAATGTATTCCCAGAGCAACTTACACAATTTGAAATTATTACTCATCCAAGTGAAAATTCATGCAACACTTTCCTCAGTTTTTAAACTTTGATACTGCTATACTTGGCACAGCCTAATGTCCGTCAACCACTCACAAGGAAAAAGAACATGGAACAGTGCCGTTCTCACAAACTTATTGCGATAGCCCTTCACTAGCACTTTCTTGTGTGAACGAAAATGTTATGTTATGAAAACGAAGCAAAAGTTATGAAATACCAAACTGAAAAAATATATTTTTTTAGTATTTCGTTTTTTGCTCAAATAATTAGTAGATTCCAACAATTATATTCCACTCTCAAAGAAAGTTTTTTTCATGTAAAACCAATTTCATGTTATTGTTAATAAAAAATTGGATATGGTACGTGCGTAACCGGTAAAAGTCTCATTATGCGTGTACCAACTTCCCCGTTTGTACAATTTCTTGGAAAATGTGCTTTTTTAGAAGAGCTACTGAGCGATGGGATCCTAACAGTTGTCACTCCTTTAATTTACGCCACCTTATTAATATGTACGGCACCGTCTACACATAAAAAAATTTCATGCGATATAGCCGAACCGACGGCTAACACACTGTTCTAGTACCTATTTACCAATCTTGTCCGTACATTGACATTCTATCTTTTTCCCCGAATTTTCGCCCTGATTAAAAACCACTTCATATCACTACTGCCAGTGGCAAACCATTATATTTTACTTCATATTAGTATGTTTTATAGCTGCTCAAATCAAATAGAACTTTTAGGATTAGAGCATTGGTTTCTTCTCGAAAATTGCTTGTTACCCCAAAACACCCAAAAATTTACACTACTACGTTTGACATCCATCTTCTATGTATACAGTTATAGATAATAATTATTTATTTACTGAACGGCATTGAACTTTTCAATTTTTGTAACTACAAAAATATCGGATGGATGGAAAACTAGCCTTGCCTTTGAGCCTAAATTTTTTATGGAATTTTTGTTATTAAAAAACAGCGCGCTCCCTCATTGCAATTGTAATGACCGCTCTTTTCAGCTTCCAAGCTGCCAATCATCCCACTTATTGTCAGTAGCAGAAATCATTCAATGCATCAATCAATTATTATTGAGCGACAAAAGTGTGAGAGTCAAAAAGGTCATAAATTATATCACAACTCTTCTAAAAACGCATACATAAATAAAATGCGGAGCAGCAGGGGCAATAGCAAAAACGTCTTCCTTCCTCTTCTCTAGCTTTTTTTTCTGTCTCTTTGTGCCCTCCTCACAGAGATTATTGTTTGAATAGGGTTGCTCGTTGCTCTACTGGCTTTAGCATGTGTGAGTCAAGTCAACTCATGAAAGGCGAAGAATATATTGCACATCAGTCATCATTGTGATGGTTATTCAACAGGAAGAAAAAAATACAGAAAAAAAATTCCGCTTTTTTCTTCCATTAGTAGAGTACTATATCGCTCCTTTCATTTTTCTTGTCAAAAGCTATCCCTCTTACTAAGGTAGAGCTCTGGTAGTGTGGAAAAAATAGAAGTAAAAAGTTCTTTTTTTCTTCTTCTTTCCTTCCTTGTACGTATTTCATTGATATTTTGGTTCCGTTCTCCTTTTCTCTTACACATTCTCGCTTGCCAGAGTCCAATCACGATTGTGTACATGTGTGAATATGAGTGACTTTGACTGGGAAATAATATCTGTATTTTTGTGAAGAGAGCACAAAAGCGGATAAACAGAGTTAAGCAGCAGGAGGAACGACATCTCTACCTCTTGAATGTGTATCAAAAATCATTAATCTTTCAGGAAAGTAGCCAAAAAGTGTTTAGTGAGGAATGAGGATGCCCACTAAGACAGGATGAGGACGGGCAAACGCAAAAACTTTCTGGTAGCTGTTTTTTTTGGAACTGAAAAAAATATTGGGCTGTGATGATGATCTTCTTACACGTACGTGAAAAATTATGAACACTGAGAAAAGGAATTTAGAGCATTCAGAGAAGGATTCTTTGGAAAGGATATCAAGGCGCGCCTATGAGTGGCATTCTCTGTTATAAATCCATTTTTGCGCCCGGCATGGGCGCATTGTTTGATTTTTAATGCGTATTTCATTTGATAAGCGCACAATAAAGGATAGCCACGGCAGAGATGATGCTGATGATGAGGATGTATGGAAAATGAATCAGTGATTTTCTACAGAAAGAAGGGATCCCCTAGTTCCTG
Source organism: Acrocyrtus sp. NNG-2020 (assembly GCA_027744115.1). Lineage (NCBI taxonomy): Eukaryota > Metazoa > Arthropoda > Collembola > Entomobryomorpha > Entomobryidae > Acrocyrtus > Acrocyrtus sp. NNG-2020. The sequence goes on along the minus strand of JAHZND010003180.1, from coordinate 1,167 downwards.
TTCGGAAGTGAATCTGATTGTTTGGCATACGATATAAAAAAAGACACGAATATTGAGCATCAATACCAAATAATGCTAACTTTTTTCCACAGCGACTTCTTTTCCTAAAGGACAAGGCTTACGAGATACTAAACTTGCCTTTTAGTTAATGCACCATTTTTATCTTATGTAATGTTCTGTAAGGTTTTAATGACACGTACAAGGAGTAGGGATGTGCAGTAGCAGTAGCAGTCTGCCCTGAAAAAGCGAAGGAGGAAGACCTCCAACGCATNCATTAAGAAAGTGATCTCACGCAGAGACAAATCACCACGAAATGACCTTTTGATAAATTACTTGGTCGTTAGTACATTTGGGAACTGGGTTAAGATCTAAACGAGGATCATAAAATTTTTGCCACTTTTCTTCTAAATTTATCATTTCTTTGTGAATAAACAAGAGACAATAGACTGAGGCAGGAGAAGTGCGGAGTGGAGAGAGAGAAAGGGTAAAAATTGTGTTTTTAGATACACTGCAAGGGAGAGAGAGTGTGTTTTCAGCGTGAGTCCCTAAAATCGTTAGTTTCTCTTGTTCCGTCTGTCTGATTCGTAATGGTAATAAAACTCATACTGGGTTTTGGTCTAGTTTTTATTAGACTTTTATTATGAGCTTCGGAAGAATGCGGTAGGGACAAGCTCTAATTTGCGTTTCGGCATTCTCAGCAGCACAAATACTTGAGAATCGAATGTTCTGTCTTCTCCAGGAATTCCATTTCTCAAGAGTTCGAGTATGAATAGGACAGAAATGGAAAGAAAGTAGATACCAGAATTTCCTACTTCCTTGCCTTTTTCACAATTTAACAATTCGCGCTACTCAAATTAATTCAGTTTACCCATCCCAGAAATGCATTTTTGCATGCAATGCAATCTCCTTCAGTTTTCAGCTCCGTATACATAATCTTAATGACAAATTATATTATTAAAAGTCAAAATGAGCAATTAGCTGTTTACTCACTATCCGTGAGCAAGCCTACTTAAGCATTCCTCTTTTTTATTTTTATTACCACTTTGTACTTCTTTCTTAAAGTTGAGACGAAACAAAGATGTAGCTTGTTATAAACTTTGAATGTCTTCACTTAAAAAAGTAAAAAGCGCATTTCTTCCTGACTCATCGCGATGATTTTTCTAATTC
>JAHZND010003179.1:0-13952 GCA_027744115.1 Acrocyrtus sp. NNG-2020 | reverse complement strand
TATTAAATATATATTTATGTTAAAAATGCTTTAAACAATAGTAATACTCATGAATGAGGGTGGTTGCACCGCGCTAGAATCACTGGTAATGAAATTATAATATTAACGTCTCTCCACCTAAATGTAGCAACAGTTATGTAACGATCCTTCTAAAAACTAACAACCTGCACAATGTCCTCTCCTACTGCATAGTCTAAGAAATTCTAGTAAAACCTGGGATATACTTTTTTGTTCTCTTGTTTAGAAAAATTCCTGCAAGTTAGCATAAATATATACACATCTCCCTTATAAGATCCTAAGAAAATTTTTTTACCTGCTAATTAGTCGGATTTTTACTTTCATATAAATATAGCAAGTTAAATAGTGTAGCAACTACGTCCACTTTCTCCCTACTTGCGCTGATGCATATATAAGTAAGTATATTTAGAATGATGATCTATGTAGTTTTTTAGCTTTATGAGAAAAATTATGATAAAAAATCAAGTCTCATACAGTTTTGTTGATTTTTGCTGTATTGGTGTGTGATTCGATTGCAAAAGAGTGAGTTTGCTGGAGCAAATAAAAAAATCTGTTTTCCCTATGAGTTTTGTTGTTTTTGTTCACTTTATAGTACGTTCTGTATTTTTCGTAATTTCCTCTCACATTCCAAAAAAATTCCAATCAATTTTTTCTCCATATATATTTCATATATAATATAGACGAATGTCATCATCATTTCCTCTATATAAAATTGTTCAGTTATACCTTTGATACTCATAGTCATCAATCACTGTTATATCATTTCGTAGAAGGATTTTTAAAATAAATTGTATGTAATCAATATTATTACTGTTACTTGTTAATTACTGTTACATAAATAAAAAATACTTAGCTATAATCTTTTTCTTGTAATATCATAGTATTTATCCTTTTATATACGATACGTCGCATCTCTCGCTTCAATAAACTTTCACCTTTGTTTCAGCATCAACATTATAATTACTTTTCAAATGAAAAAATATATAAAATATATGTATGCAGCAGTAAGAGAGAAAACGGGAATTGGAGCAGCAGTAAAAATATAGCAAAAGGTGAAAGGAAAAATAAAATAATATATGTATATTTTATATCTGATTAGTGCACGAAAAAGAAAAAAGATTTTTGTTGTTGATTTGAGATTGGTTTTTGCCCTTTGTTTTTGTTTTTAGATTAGTTTACTAAGCTTTCATCTGGCCAAATGCTGGAGGTTGGAGCAGTCTCCAGAGTAGGGGATTCCCCAAATCCCTCATCCCGATCGAAGCTTCCCCAGAGTGAGCTAGTAACACTGACAGAGTTGTTGGTGCCGGTGGCCGCAAACAGATCGCTGAGTTTTGTCTGAGAGCCTCCAATGCTGTTGGGCCCACTTCCCCCAAACAAGTAGGAATCTTCAGAACGAGATGAGGACATCAGTCCATCTTGACCCGTAGTATCAAGGAAAGTAAATCCCAAGTCAGACAACTGGCTGTACACATTGCCTGGAGCGACAACGCCAGTCTGTCCATTTGCTGTAGTGGTGGTCACACCAACCCCACCGTTGGAGGTGATTACATTCCCTGCTGAGAACCCGTTCAGAGATGAGAGGGAGGAGAGACTTCCTCCGCCGCTGCTGCTGCTACCCACAGATCCCCCATTGTTAACCATTCCACCGTTGCCGAGTCCATTCTGAGCTGCCAAGGCAGACACAGATGACAAACTACTGGAGAGTGAGGTTATAGCACCCAAGCCAATGCCGAGTCCCTCAAGTCCTCCAAGTCCACTCAAACCAGACAATCCGTTCTTGTACAAGCTAGCCAACAGCTCAGCAGAGTTAGTTAAGTCATCCTGACCCAAAGCCTGTGACTGATTATCCATGGGCAAGCCACAATTCCTTCATCAAAACCTCATCCATTTCTACCCTCCAACTTCAAATTTTCATGCAGCTGCACCATTTCCTCCTTCCCAAACCATTTTCTACCTTCCCTCAAACACCCCTACAAAAACCTACACAACTTTAAACAAATGGGGCAGCCTTGCAGTTGCAGTTCTGCTGCATAAAAAAGACGATGAGGAATGAAGATGACTTGCCGTATCAAATATCAGCGCTTTTGTAAAATATTTTTTTGTGAGCGAGGGTGACCAAGACCCCAAGAGAGAATTATGTTGAGCTCAATGTGACGGCTGCTAAATGCTGCTTTGTTAGCCAGCTTTAGGAAAGGAAACGAGACTCTTTTGGTTTATTACGTCCCGTAAAAATCCTTGTGCATTTTCTTATCCCTGCCCATGTTACACAGATACCTGCAAGATACGTGATACCTATCCATTCCCATCATCATCGCCACCACCATCCTGCTCAAAAAATTCTTTTATCCACGCTCAGACAGAAGAGCACTGCTGGAAAATAATAAAACAAGGTCTGAAGAGAAAAACCTTCAAAAAGTTCATCTGCCTTCATCCGTAAGAAAGGTAACGATGATGATGGCAGTTGAATCCGTAAGAAAAGTTGAATGCAGAGCGGTGCTGGTCTGGTGGTGGCAATGGAGAGGAATTTTCGTAGAAAAAAAAGAATGCCCAGCAAAGAAAAAAAAGAAGGGCACAGTTGCTGTTGCTGTAATAGGGTCTGAAGTCTGGATTGTGTTAATAATGCCTACCCGTAACAGTTTTTTTCTACCTATCGCCATGATGGAGTATGCATTTTAGTTCCACGTTTTCACAAAAGAGTGGAAGAACTTGTTGAGGATGATGATAAAGAGGACGCGGGATGTAAACCTATTTTACTACGACTACTGTACTCTGGTTGTAAATTGGTAACAAAGAAAAATATAAGCAGACAAAGGATGATAAATACCCTGGAAGGACGATCTTTCCAGGTACTCTGACCCCAATAATCGTAGGTGACTAGGCCATTTTTATGGAGACGTGTAAAATGCAGAGATACAGTAATGATGCGTTATTGGGAAAGTGTACTGTGAATTGTGTACCCGAAGACAGAGCAGAGTAAATTGGCTTGCGCCGGAGAATGAGAAATCGGGAAGAAAGAGAGGAGCAGCCATTTTAGCTGGAAATGCGGCGAGCTGGAAGAACAAAGGAGATAATGGAAATTGGATGAGGAGAGGAAGTTATGCGCTAACTGGGTAAGATAATTTGTCACTTTTGATACGAAACAAAGGGAAAAGTGAAGGCTAAAAAACGCTGACAGTGCAGCAAATAGCGACGACGCTGAGATGATAGAATGAAGTCTCGTACATTTACGGAATAAAAATCAAATACTTTTTAGCTCGTTTTTCTTCTACCTTAAATGACCGAGAGGTTTAATTTGGTTGATAAAAGTACACCCAACTTAAGTCAAACATATTTCTATAATTCTATTGGAATTCGAAAACTTTTAATTCTAGCTAAACTACAGAAAAACAAAAGGATATTTCGAATTACCCGCGACCAACTTTTAAAAAATACCGAATTTTACGAAAATCGTTCCAGCTATCTGTAGTTTTCTATTATACATGTCCACGCGCAATCGGTATAATCACAGTTAACACTTTCATCTGTAGTTCTCACTTTTATCACACTCATGGTTCAAGTATTCATTCTGAACATCTTTGTTTATGCTCACTTGCGCTGAAAAGCCTCTCAAAATTGACGGCAAACCAGCGGAGCACAATTCAGAGAAAAATAATTGCTTAAATTGAGATTCTACTCGATCTACAAGTTGACTAAAATATTTCTCGGTGAATAAAAATCAACTCATTGACAAACAAAAAAACGCTTCTAACTTTTAAAAAATCAACTAAATGTGCGAGATTTTGTTGTTGAGTAAATGTTGTATTTATTAACCCAGATGAGACGTGACAATGAGAATTCTAATCCTGATTAATTTATGCGGCAAAAAACGATGACTTTGCCGAATAATACAAACAGATGACCTAACCAAATGGAGGATGCTTGTTTAACTTAACTTGTTTAATAAAAATTAAAAGATTAGTGTTAAGCTTACCTTGTCTGCCAACAATTTCAGCGACATGCTCAGAGCTAGGAACCGGAACACACTCAGTCATGTTTTGGCTCTTTTTCGGTATCAAATTGCGGAGGTCGTCAGCCATCGACGCTGCATTTCCGAACATTGCTGACTCCGGAACGGAGTTCGTATTGCATGGTGGCAGGACACCCGAGTGTTGGTGTCCATTAGTCAACGACTGCACAACAGTATGATGATGATGATGAGAGTCTGGGCTTGTCGAAGTAGCACCGGTCACAAGCGATGACGCATCGCCCAGACCCAACATTGACAACTCCAAAGCGAGCTGAAGGGCTCGCTGATCTTCCAACACATTGCTCCCATTTCCGGGTGACACTCCACCTCCCAAAATGCTAGTTGTCAGCGTATGGTGAGCCATCGTCTGATGGTCCATCTCTCCAAACAGGCTAGCCGGCATCACTTCCAGTTTGAATATTTTATCGGAAATTTCGAATTTATTTTTAAAAAATTGTTTTATTTGTAAAGTAAAATTCACCAGTATAGTTTTACGAAAAAATTTACACGGTCAAAATTCAACTACACGTTAAAACCTGAGTTCACTAGAATGTTTATAAATTCGATATTTTTCAAAGTTACGTTTTCTTTAGTCACTAACCTAACTTGACTATCTTCACTCACTCAAAGTGAACTCCAAAAAAAAACTTGAGAAGAAGAGTTCGACTAAAATCATGAAACTTCGTTTTATCGTGTTTCTCTTCTTTGCTCCCTCTTGCACATTTACAAATTCACCCTTTTCTCCACAATTCCATATCACACTCCGACAAGATATTTTTTTTGTGCTTGCGTTCCTCGTATATTACAAAAACCCTATAGATTTGTATACAAAAGCGGAGAGAACCGTGCTTACTTGCTGCTGCCGCTGCTGCTGTTCAAGAAATATTTTTTTTTGGATGAGAACGCAAAGCTTTTGCTTCAATTTTCTGTTCCCCTCGCTTGTTCTTGTCCAAGTCAAGTCATAGCCAGTTCACTGCTCAACTATCAGTACTTGGACTACAACTAAGGCTTATACTGGCATTTCATCGTATATAAATGCATCTCTCCTCTTCCCGACCGACTCTTTTTTGACTTGAATGAAAAACGTTGTAATGGAGAAGAATGTACCTTAAAAAATTGTTTAACTTGGATAAAAGAGGCGAAATAAAAGGCAGGAGAGGAGTAGTTGACTAGTGAGTAGCACACAAGAGGAGAAGCAGTTCGTGTATTGAAAGTAAAAATGTGTGGGTAAAAATATATGGAAAAATATATCTGTAAGTAGAGAGGGGTGGTTAAAAAATATATATAAAGAGCGAATATATAGGCACAAATCTATACAATGTAGGCATGTTTATCCATATCGTCGCAGTTAGCAGTTCCCAGTTTGTTCCTAGAAGAGCATGCATGCATGCATGTCTAAAAAAATATAATGCCTATTTACCTTATACAGAAAATCTATGGGTTTATCTTACATAATAATAATATGTCCATGTTATAAAGTTGTAGATTTTGTAGTGGCAGTGGCACTGGCACTGCGTAAAAAACTGCATTGAACTGTGTGTTAGTACAACTGCTTGTGTGCTCTCTGACTGCTCTGCATAAGGCGACTGGCACTGGCTATTAGATTAGATCACAAAATTTTTTTTGTGATGATTTCATGCTTAAAAAGTTTTTCGTTTGCTTGTTCCTTTTTTCATTAAAAATGTATATGTTCTTTGTTGTTAACGTATAGGTTTATTCACTGGGATTGGGAGGATCTTCATCTTTCACAAAGACTTATTTTTTAACAGGGCAAGCTTATTTAGCTACAGGGCTATTCAGCTGGAATAATAGAAAAAAAAAAGAAATTGTGAGATGAGCAGTTGTTGGGTGGTTTGGATTGTTGGATTTGGATTATAGGAGAAATAGAGGAACTTTGTCAGGACAAGAGATGGAGATGCTATATGAAAAAAAATATTTGTGGTAGTTTAGATGTGGATCTTGATGGTTTTGCTGGGTGCCTTTTGTGTACCGCATAACACTCATTTTCATTTCCTTTTTTGCCTCTATTAGACAGAACAGGAGAGGAGAAGATGCATATTACAATGGTCATCATCATCAGTGTCACAAGCGACATCACATAGTAACAGAGAATGTCTATGAACGTTCACGCTCTCGGCTCTATATGCAAGTTGGTCCATTCATGGAAGTTTTTTCCTAAAAATTATGACTGCTGCTGCAACTGCAGCAGTAATGGAAGTGGAAAGTGGACGGTATTTTATGTTTTGGAATTTCACGAGAAGAAAATATATCTGGGCATGAGTAGTGGTTGGTGGTGGTGGTATAAAAAAGAAGAAGGATGAAGGAGGGGAACATCACTTTGCATTTTTTGTTTATGCTATAACTGCTTAGCTTCTAGGAATATGTAGGCTTTTTGGGCTTTCTTGGATTTTTTCGTTGCACTGCGGTTTACATGTAGGTATAATTCTTGTGGTGTGAAGAAAAATTCTGCATAAGCAAAACCTAATACTCACTGATGGATTTATTTCTAGATTTTAGGGAAATTTCTTTGAAATAAGTCGGTAATTAATTTACAAGCGAAAACGTGGTGAGTCTAACGTGACACGACATAAAATGCCAGTGATAAGTTACGAGCTTTTTATAGGCAGACTGGAGCTGGGTGATTTCGCTGGGTAAATAAACCCTTGTCGTTTGTCACATGAATTATCACCGGTTTCGTATCGCAGGCCGCAGGGTCCTTCAGTAAATTTAAGACAAAATCGCAAGGCTTGAGAATGTCCCTCCCTCTATAATCTTTCCCGTTAATACATTATTATTAACCACACCGCATGATGCTACTTAATTCTATGTTGAATGCAAAATGAGTTTTCATTTTCATGAATGATGAAACCGATGTTATATGTTACATGCACGTGATACAGAAAGTTAACGATTGGGGTGCTTGTTTGATGATGAGATGACTAATGTTGATGGAACAGGAACAGAAACACCTGAAAAATTGTACCTCATATAGCTCAGCGTCTCAAAAACGAGACGACAATAATAACAGTAACACGACTAACACGTACGCTGAATTCTAGCAAATATTAATGCAATAATGTGTATGTGCATTACTGAATTCACCAATCCAACCTCAACCCCACATCTTTGTGATTGGTGATTATTATTATTAATGACAAGCTTATAAACAGTGTGCAGAGTTAATTGGCTTTGATTCGGAGAAACATTTGAACTAGTCATTCAGCAAGTGGGATAAATGCGTGGGTAGGTATAGGAAAACTGGAAAACTTCTATACGTATTTAACTAGGCGCAGAAATAGTATAATAGTTTAGCACACTAATCATGAAAATACTTAGGTGCTAATTAATTGTAGCAAAAATAAAACACATCCGTGCCACCTAAAGCCGATCATGAGAGTTAGCGAGATCTATATGTGAACTGGGCAATACACAGTCCATATGTATTGGAAAATACATAGGCGCATCGTTCAATACAATGCAGTAGCGTAAGTATGCTGTTGAATCGTATAGGTATGTATGTATGGATCTTTGTTCATCAAGATGAACCTATGCATAGCGTTGTAGCTTGTGCTCATGGAAAGTCATGAAATGTGAAGAGTTCAAAAGCAATAGGTGCTAACGTCTTTAGAAGATATCAAACGATTACAAACTACATAAATCTAAATGCATGCCATTTTCTTTAGTTTCTACCTGACTGTAAATTATTTCGTTCAACAAAATAAGAAATTCGATCCCATTTCCAAATCCACCGGAAACTATGTGTATGTAGATGGATAGCATTGTACAATTATAGCAAACATGTGGCGAATGGATTTAATTTTTTATTAAAAAACTTGTTACTGTGTTTATTGTAGAATAACAAATTATTTTTAAAATTCACACAATTATTGAATTAGTTAAGAGCAAAAATCATTTAAAATCAAAACAAACAAAGGATGTATGCATTAAGTCAAAGAGACAAACAAATAGTATGAGTATTAATTTACATGAACACTTGGGGTGCTTAAATAAATTCACTAGTAAAGTAAACTTTCACTATAAACTTTACTGTCTGTTCAAAAACAGTGACAGTAGAAAATTAGCTCAGCAAATTAAAAAAAGGAACCCGTTGTTGCATTAAATTACATTATTAGATCAATCAGTCCATTTTTGAATCAGGGTCTGGGAAAAGCCTTTCGCTGTCCGTATCATCAGCGTGGAAGAAATAGCAGTAACAAATCGTTTCATGATTTGCCTACCTGTGCTTTTCTAATAAACATATCCCTCACACTCCGTTGTTTTGGATCATTTTTCTTAGTTGTCTTCGACAGTCCCTGTCGTCGAGAATCCCTGCCTGTTTTTATTGGTTCAAGAGATTTCTGAGAACTCCCAGATGAATTAGAACTGGAGAAGTAAGGGGAAGAAGCATATAACCCGGAATAACGTGTGGATCTCTGTGATATGGGTGACTTTTCAATAGATTTAGCAATGTCAGTGTCTTCCACTACAGGGTCGTCATTATCTTCATCTTCATCAAGGGTTATTACGGCTACGGCTTCGTCGAGTTCATTAGGCAATTCTTCTAAATCTTTAATACTTTCACCACTGCAGTGCTGTAAGGATGCAGAGGAAAATGAAGACTGCGAAGCTGACACATCCGTATAATTAGTCTCTTGAGAGCTACTGTAGATATTTAGAGATGATGGTGGTGTGAGAAAATCCTCTTCAGTTTCATTTTCATTGATATCATCCTGGCTCATATGTTCTGACATGCTATCAATCTCAGATACTTTCATTGTTGCATCTTCAATTTTCGTTGCAGCCTCAGAGATGACTGTTCGGAAATACTTGCTCTTAACATGAACTTTTGGATTTTCCGGAGACTTGAGAAAGGGCAATGATCTACTTCTGCTTCTTGTACTTCTAGCTTGTTGTACGCTATTGGCTTCATTTTCTTCATCCTCTAGTTTAACAAGCCGACGCCTTTTCGACGATGCAGGGGAATCAAAGCTAGCTTTTGTAGTACTAACATATAGATCATTGGATGATGCAGTTTCGTCATCACTACCTGAAGTCTTTGTAGTAGAATCAGTACTTTCAGAATACATATTCATCAGCTCCCAATCTCCCGGAGAATTGTCGGCTTCCGTTACTGTTAATTAGATTATATATAGTTTAGGATGCATGAAAAATTGACTTTCTATTTAAATACATATACACAATCAAGCAGCAAAGTAAGGTCAAGATTAATTATTTAAATATAGGTCTGCTTTAATGGTTAGACTTACTTGAAAGAGAACGTTTTTTAATATTACCGATCTTGTTACTTATTTTTGAAGAAATGAAGCCGATGGGGGATGCTTTCATTTCTATTACATTTGTTGACTTTTGTTGGAAAGCTGGTGACCATATGCTTGTCGCATTGTAACCCTGTCATTATAGGAGACATCATTACTGCAAAATTGCCACTGAGTAAATACTATCTAATATCTAAAATATGTATAATATACGATATAAGGAGACATATATGCCCGCTTAGAAAAATGAAACAAACCGATTTCAGCGGCTCAAAGCTATCAACAGTTTTTAACGAGTGGAGATCCACATTCCCTAAGGCTAATCCAAGAGCTAGCTGTAAAAAATTTAAAAACATACACAACCGAAGAAGATTCATTAGTTTAGTTATTAGTTCATTAACAATCACAGGCATATTAACCATAAGTCAAAAGTCAAAACTTATCAGCACTAACAGTGGGATCTTCATACTTTCCAGCGTACTTCAAGTCATCCACTTCTACATTTTCTGGATATGGATTGAGAGGCATCACCTTCCTAGTTCTAGTATCAAAGACCAACTGATGCAAAAATGTATTTTCTGCTCGTATAAATCCCATAATGTACTCTTCGGTAATATCCACTGACACTTTACCATTAAGAGCTGATGGAATGGACATAAGCATCTAAATCAACAAAACAATACATAATTGGTTTTGATATAAACAAATTATAAATGTTTAATCATAGTCGTGATGATAGTATGATAGTGACACCGTCATAAAAAGTAATAGCGGCAATGATTATTTTATGACTTATTATTATTAAATTACATTATATATTCAGGTTTGTCTAACCTGTCGAATGTCAGTGTGATTTGAAGAAAATAAAACCTGTTTGGCTCTGCCAAGTCCTATACCCGGACAGTTCTGAAGATAATCGCAGCCTGATAAGATACACATCCAGCGAAATCGATAAAATTCAAATTGGCTCTTTGAAGACTTATTAATGCATTTGGAAATATTAGACGCATCAAAAAATACTCCATCGCCATTTACGTTCATTTTGAAAAATATCTAGAAAAAATATATATTTTTCATTTTAAAAGAACAGACGATCAGACTGAGACGATACACGAATGAATATACATAGGTAAGGTAAATAATAAAATTATATAACATGTGCAATAAAAACCTTAGGACAGCCAAACAGTATTAGATCCGAATCTTCCGTTATTATAAGATCAGCAACACCAGTTAGTGCTAAATGTGCTAATTGAGCATCAGCTTCATATGGTGCTACGACGTAATCGATTTTCATGATGCGTAGTTGCTGTAAATTTGAGTAATCGGTTTAATAAAAACAAAGGCAATAGTTAACAGTTCTATCGGATTGTGGATTGTCATATAGGATCTTTAAGCCAATATTATCTATTAAGATTAACTAGGTACCTATTATTATCTTATATTGTTTATATATTAATACCTTAATAAATTCTCTAGCCATTGCAGGAGTTATATCCACACATTTTGTGAAACATTCCCAGGCCTTCTTTTTATTTCCTTCCTGGAGGTACTTTCGGGCAAGGTTCCGGTTTTCAGTTCGTTTCCTAAAAATTTAGTCAAATAATATCGAATAGGAATAGGGTTTTTTGTTTAACGGATATACATATATGTGGTGAAATGAAACTGCTTACTGCCTAAAAAGCACAGTTTATACAGTAAACTTTATTATGTTACTGCACTGTTGTACAAATAGTGATTTAAAATAGCCACTTACGCCCTTCGTTCCTTTTCAGTGTGCTCTTTCGATGGGAGATTTCTGCCATCCAGTACCAGAATGGGCTTGATTTTATTATCCAATAGCATCTGCAAGTACTTCATACAGTATTTTATGTAGGCGTCTGTAGGTTCTCCTTTCCCTAATTTTTCGGCACATCCAAAGGAGCCTGTAAATGCAATAAGTTCATCCAATCTTTATCAATGATTAGGGTTATGGGCATGGGCATAAGAAGAAGCATAGTAATTGAAGTAAGTTCAAAAGGGGTGAGTGCTATGACTGATAATAACAATCAGTTTTTATGTACCCTTATGAAGCCAGCAGTAGGCATCTATAGCCACTGTACAACCGCTGAATTTTCGAATATGGCACTTTTTGGAAGCATCCTTGACGAACGGCAACAAACCCGAAATACCCATTCCAACGATATCAGTCAGTTACAAACAACCGTTAAAATGATTTACAAGAGGATAAGCTTTCTTTAGTTTGACTTTTTGAGTAATTAATTTATCGGTCAAAGTAAGGCACAGGATCTGTATCCCGCCTCAGCACACCGCCTCATCATCCCGCCTCACCATGTATATTTGTCATACCGCCTCACCATGGATATTGCAATACCGCCTCACCATGCATATTGCCATCCCGCCTCACCATGCATATTGCAATACCGCCTCACCATGGATATTGCAATACCGCCTCACCATGGATATTGCAATACCGCCTCACCATGCATATTGCCATCCCGCCTCAATTTTGCAGTGCAAATTACGCAGATGATAAAAAAGCTCCCTTGTAACGATATATTTCACTTTTGAGATTGCGCATACACGTATTACACTAACTACACATTTGTTGCAGTCAGCTGCAATGCGCTTGTGTACTACAAATTACTGCAAGTGGTCATTTCAGTTCACAAACTATACCGGATTTCGGCGTCTAAAAACGGGGTACATACTTGGGTTTGAGTCGTGCAAAGTTAGCCTTCTAGGGACAGTAAGCACATAAATCATGAAGTGCACCAGCATATACTCACTTATACTCATAATTTTGCTTTATTGATTTCAACGAAAGGAGCGAAGAATCCAGTATTTTCTCCAAACTTAGCAACCAAATGAAAGGCTTTAGTAAAGTAAAAAAAATCTAACCTCTCTCTAACTCCTAACCTAACCGAAAAGTTAGTTACAAAGATAAAATTTGTCCTATTGCCCGACAAGCTCCGATTTGTTCAAAACAGGCATGGCTCCACAGCAATGAAGTTAATTTATTTAGGGATGTTTTAAGGTGTACGTTTTAAAGGTTGTCTTGTGAATGCCCACGTCCCGCCCTCGGACTTTTGTCCTACTCCACCACAAGACAACCCCGCCCTTTAGAAGGACTCAAGAGAGAAAAAGAAAAGTTGTCATAAAGAAAGAATCCAATGCTTTTAGTTTAGTCCCGGGTACATCTCCGTAATATGCTGAATGAAATATTGGAATTGAATTCCTTGTGTCCGTCGGCTAGCGTCAGTCGTCACGTTGAGATACCTACACCTATATATATGTTCTGCCAGGTACATAGCAACATGGTCGTCATCTGCATGTCCCTTGACAGTGCCCTTAAGTAAGCCCCATTGCCGTTCAATCGTATTGGTGTAAACATTACGATTGATGGGGTCAACAAAGTTGCGACTATGATTTACCTGGTAGTGTTCAAAGGCTCCCCTTCCCGCTAAGTGCAAGTTGTCGTAAACCCTGGCGGAATCTGTCATGATCACTGTTCCCGGTGCAACCTTTCTACGGATGATGGGCCACAATGTGTCACCTGATCTATCTTCTACTAAAACTAAGAACATTTCTTTAGACTCTCGACAGATTCCGCCAAATACCCATACGTCTTCTTCGTGACGAAGAAGGCGTCCCCTGTGGTATTTACGTCGGAATAAATGGGACTCGTCTAACTCCACAGTCAGACCTTCCCCCCCAATACATATGTCCATGTTTTCTACAACGGTGTAGCAAACTTCTCGACAGTAGGAGTACCAATCTACTGCACATTCTTTTGATACTCCTACTTGTCCAGCAGCAGAAATAACTGGCACTTTGTAAAACCAAAGTAAAGTTAGTTCTAACACCGTTAAGTAGGGTATATGGACATTTTCGAACCAAGTGTTTGCAGTTACAGAAATCCGTTTACATAACGGATTTCTCGGTTGTGCTGTACATACGTACCACAAACCTTGGTTACTTTTGCAAAGTTTGTCTCGTCGATTGGAAAGTGTTTTTCCCTGTTGACAAATTGCGCAAATGGGACTTTTTCGAATATTTATTAATCCCGAATGCACGGCAAATGAAAAAGCGTCTACTTCGTTTTTTATTTCTCGTGCAAACGTAGCAATTCCAAATGGATTTTTATGGAATAAATCGTTCACTTGAAGTGCAGTTAGTGAAAGATTTAGCTCATAATCCATATTGACAACTTTTGTTATTTTAAACGCGAAAGATTTAAGTAACAAACAATTACGGAATCACAGAATCAAAAAGTTACGCAATTAAGAAGTCACACAGTCAAGAAGTCAGCCAATCAAGAAGTCAAGCAACTGAGCAGCGAGAAGTCACGCAATCAAGAAGTCAAACAACTGAGGAGCAAGAAGTCACACATGCAGTCTTATATGAAGGATTATGAACGTGGTCCGTAGGTAGCTGTGAGGCGGTATGACAAAAATACATGGTGAGGCGGTATTGCAATATGCATGGTGAGGCGGTATTGCAATATGCATGGTGAGGCGGTATTGCAATATGCATGGTGAGGCGGTATGGCAATATACATGGTGAGGCGGTATGGCAATATGCATGGTGAGGCGGTATTGCAATATCCATGGTGAGGCGGTATGACAAATATACATGGTGAGGCGGGATGA
>JAHZND010003178.1:0-15056 GCA_027744115.1 Acrocyrtus sp. NNG-2020 | reverse complement strand
GAAAAGCCCAAAGGGTTTTCCTTTACACTTTCAACACTACTTGGTTTGCATTACTACTCCTGTAGAGCAAGGCGAATGCGTGTGTGAGTGAGCGTATGTACGAAGCTCGTTTCATTTCTTCCTCACATAGACACCACCAGCCGCCTTTCTCTTTTCCTTTTCCTTCCAACTTCGGATTTTTTTTTGGAATTTCATAAAAAAATCTTCCTCCATGGAGCTCTGTTCGGCACCAACTACTTCGTTCGCTCCTAGTCTTAAAAGAATGATGACACTGCCAATCTCAAACTAAAAATGGGGAGAAAGAGATACATTATCCCGGTTAGTTTATCATCATCAAAAACTTTTATGCGTGTGCTTTTGCAGTGCTGTAAACTCGGCGCAGATAACACCCTTAAATGGGATTTTACCAAGGAAGAAATTGTATTCTGCCAAAACTATGCAACTTTCATTCCATTCATCGTCAATATCAATCTCTTCGTGTAAATAGGCTTGTGGCACTTTTCCGACTACTTTTAACTGTTATATATGAATCTACTCAAATCGAAATGCTAAAAGTTCTCAGATTTTCTCCGATAAAACACGGCGCTGCTCCTTCCTCCTTATTTTTCTCAATCAATCTGCCTTTAACTGAAAATGTGGATGAGACCAGAAGTAGCCTTGCTTGAGTTTACGGCATATTATGTACATAGCAATTTCAGAATTTTGATGCCTCCCCAGGGAATGGAAGTCAGTTGGAGAAAAGGGAGTCTTCTATGACTTTTGTGCTCCAACCATGGAAAATGAATGCCTTTTATTGAAGCAAAAATCTGAAAACTCCATAGAAGAATAATAACTGAAGGAAAAGCGTTATTATTTTTTATTTTGTGTATTTTCAAAATATATTGCAATTGCCGACAAGTGTACTGCAGTAAATTGTACGCAGCATAGCCCACTCAGGTACACCCGTGGAAAGGAGTGATGATGATGACAGTTACACAAGTGCACTTTCCTGTACTCCCACATTGCAGTTTGTTCATGTACGTATTTTTCCTCCTGCTCCATCCCATTCAAATCTATAGAGCACGAAAGTGCTCCACTCCAATTGATGTTTCAATACACACTTTTTCAATAACCTTTCCGCACACTTCCTATCTCTCCTCTTCTCTCCTCTTCCCTTTCAATTCATCTTCAACTTCTACAGCTGGCAGAGTACTCTCTCTCTATGGATATTTTTTAACAGTTTTTATCAGTAACTGCAAAAAAATAATATATAGAAAGTGCCAGTGACAATAGAAAAAAAATCAGGACAAGGAGAAGGGAAAAAGAGAGAAAAAGGTTAAGGATGGAGATAGGACAGGAATACATATATTCGGTTTCCTCTTTTTCCTCGTCAGCGTCATTATCGAACCAAAGCAATAATAAAAAATGACTAGAGCTTTCTGTCTTTTTTTGCGAGTGTTTAGTGTTCTGCTTATTCTTTTGCCTTCGAGAAAAAAAGAATTAAATGGCGATTGGTGTGCTCTTTACTCTCATGCAATCCAGCAATCCACATGTCTGAAGGAACGATGAGGTAAAAGCAGTCAGCAAGAACTCCTTCTGATAGAAGAGAGGAAACCAGGTCCTCTTCTACCAACGGGAGGAAAAGGGCTCGCTCATTGAAATAGAATGTGCTTTTGATATCGGTTCCTTCTATTGAGAAGAGAAAAGTGTTTTTTGCAAAAAAAAGTCAAAATCATGGCTATACAGCAAGAAGAATAAAGTGGAGAAAGGGAAGATGAGATTGGATGGGAATATGTCTTTTTTATGCTCCCGTTCAGCCTCTCCTTTTATTATTTCAATTTTTCCATCTGAAAATATTTGTATGTGTCTCGCTAGCAGCAACCGAACAGGCATCCAGTGAACTGTAAAAATGTAGGGAATACAATATACAATACAAATGAAATCGTTGCTGACATGTGTATATCAATGTGCATAGTCTTGTGCTTGAAAGGGAATTCTGACTTTAGGATTTCCTAGCAAAATTCAATATAGCTTTCCTTTGAAATATTCATCTTGTGAAAAAATTCTGACATGTGTATATCAATGTGCATAGTCTTGTGCTTGAAAGGGAATTCTGACTTTAGGATTTCCTAGCAAAATTCAATATAGCTTTCCTTTGAAATATTCATCTTGTGAAAAAAATGTAAAGCCGGGAAAAAAATTCCTGTTCATGTTTTTTTCCAAATTGTAATGTGTCTAGGATTGTGATTCTCTCGAAAGGGCACCAATAATTCCTTTCTTGCCCTGAGCAATACAAAACATTTCTCTCTTTTCAGCATACCCATCTCATTTATTAAACTTGAAGATATCGAAATATGCATGGAAAGGCGTTTTGTCTGGGGAGCTTCTTGAATTGCTTTGGTGCAAAAAAAGATCTCTTTCCGTTGTCAGATTCACTTTTCACCCCACCCAAAACTCGTTTTTCTTATTTTTCGCCTGCACTCAAAACAATATTCTCCTTTTAAGTGCACATTTAAAATAACACGTTTGCTTTCTCCCATTCACAATGTGATATTGTTGAGGCTGAGGTGTAAAAACGGAAGAAGGCACGACTACTTCCTAGTTTCGAACATGGCTGTCCAACTCCCCGCATTTAAGCAAAGTCTAGTCACATCCGCAATAAAATAATGGAATTAAGTGCATAAAGAAAACGCTTTCTTTTCATCTTTTTCGAAATATTGATGAAACTCTGCTTGCAGCTGCTCAACAATAATTTTTACAGAAAAGGAGAAAATAAAGCTAGAAACATTTTCTTGGTAACGACTCTCCTATAGCCAGCAACATTCACGCCACCCTCTTAATAGCGTCTGCAACAGTCCCCGGACAAAGTTATTGCTGTTGACGCTGTAATAATCATCATTGCTGGAATGAATTCGCAATTTTCCTTTCATCCAACTGTTGTTTCCCCGTCAAGGTTTTTTCTTGAAANCAAAGTTATTGCTGTTGACGCTGTAATAATCATCATTGCTGGAATGAATTCGCAATTTTCCTTTCATCCAACTGTTGTTTCCCCGTCAAGGTTTTTTCTTGAAAAAAGGCCAACTCTTTTCCTTTATTATGCAAAAATGTTACTCCTAGAAAAGCCTTAGCATCGAGAGCTCAGGAACTTCCAGCCATGGCCACAATCGCAAACGAGTGTTTAAAGTGAAGCGGATGCCTCATGAAGGTGGTGGGTCCGCAGATTGGTACGTATAGATGTGGATTTGTGTGGGTAGCAGCAGTCGGGTGGGATAAGGTGAATTAGTTCCAGTGTGCAATGAAAAACTTTTTATGCATTCAAAAACAGTTTCATTTCTCTGAAAATAAACGTGAAATGTAAAAGAGCCTCCTCTACCACTGAAAGATGAAAGAGAGCAGGAACAGCAGAAAAAAAAGATAAACTGACGAAGTAGAGATTTTGAAATGTTGGTGAGTAGGTGTGAAGTAAATATTTCATTTTCTCCTCGAGAAAAAAAAACGTTTCATTGCTGCTTCCATTGAATTAAATTGCTTATCTTTCTCCATCCCTCTTTTCACTCTTTGTCCATCTCGTTCTCGAGATGAGATGAGATAGGAAAGTGTAGCATGCCAGAGAACACCTCCACCTCTTTTTTGAATTAGTTTCCGTCGTTCATGCCGTAAAGGTGGTTACGGGAAACGCGAGGAATAACTTAAGCGACAACTTCAAATGAATAAATCCATAATACAGACGAATCAAAAAAAACTTGTACAAAGAAGTAACGGTATTATGGGAAACTGAGGAAGAAATTTAACATGCTCTCTCCTCTTTTTTTCATTTTTTTCAGAGCGTTGCGTGCGTCCCACTCAAACTTTTGTACATACAAAGAGGCTACATGTCATAAGAGGTATATGGATTGTCCTAAAGTATTATTGTTTTTACAGTTCATTACATTTCATTACTTCTTTAAAACTTATTTCTCCGCTACTCACAGCCCACATGAAACCATTTGTTTTGTTTTCATGGAAAGAAATATGCAA
Source organism: Acrocyrtus sp. NNG-2020 (assembly GCA_027744115.1). Taxonomy (NCBI): domain Eukaryota; kingdom Metazoa; phylum Arthropoda; class Collembola; order Entomobryomorpha; family Entomobryidae; genus Acrocyrtus; species Acrocyrtus sp. NNG-2020. The sequence goes on along the minus strand of JAHZND010003178.1, from coordinate 11,060 downwards.
TAATAACGGAATGTGTCAGTGGCGCTTGAAACATTTTTCACAACTACCCCGTGGAATTCCTGTTTTTCCTTTCTCCTGAGATCACGTTTTCCAGCTGGAAATCAGCAAAGGAAGTTTAGTTCGTTTTCTCTTTACATCAGTTTTGAGTTTTTTCCATTACAACTCTTGGTTTAATAAGCTGCATTCGCTGGAAAAAAAGTGGGATCTAGGGGAGCAATATCAATAATGCGGAAATATGTGGAGTGTGTTTTAAGGGAAATTGGAATTGGCTTTTTCATCTCCAACTAAAAATGAAACTTTGCAGCGGGGCGAAAAACATTTTAAAAGGGAAACTCATTGTTTGTCATTCATTTTTAGTAGACATGAACGACGGATACATGAGTGACTATAGCCAGAGAACGTGGAAGTTCATACGCCTCCACCAAATTTATTCCCTGATACTACTACATCGACTACAATGATGATTATGGTGATGGCAGTACTAGCTCACTAACTTTCATTTTACCCTTCTTCTGCAAAGAGAGAAAAAAGCGCGATCGATCGTTCTATCTCAGACGCTTTCTCCCTACTATCTTTCCGCTTTCCCAAACAAAGTTGGATGGAGTAGAACCATACAGCCTGCTTCAAGTCGCAAGAGAAACTTGGGAATTACACCGAACAACGGATAAAGTAAGTACACACACTAGGAATGCTTGCAGAAAATGCTCCCATCATTCTCATTACGTTCCCTATATCATAGCCGTGCAGTGTGTGCACCTAGTTGTGTTTCCGTGGATTGAGTATCGGATTGCGAGTAGTATCCCGAACTGAAACGAAGTCCCCTTTTTCACATGCCGGCTGTTTTCTCTCTACTTCACCCACTCCACTGCGGTGAAGTACAGTGAGTGAAAGTTGCACCAAACTTCTCCCTTCAACTGTGAGGCGAGTACTGCAAAAAAATAGTGTAATCCCTTTTTTAATAATGTTCATCTCCTTTATTTTCGAACCAAAACAAACTTCTCTCTAGTATGACATAAGAAGGATAGCCTGAAATGATCTCACTCGTTCATTTCATTTCCTCACAACAACAACAGGAACGGATAAAAAAAGGTCTGAGTTCTGTTGTAGATTTTCGAGATGTGAACGACTCAATAGTGTTTTCCCCTCTATCCACTGAAATATTTGCAAGAGCAGTTACAACAACACAAATTCTCTACTAGCTATATAGGTAGGTATTTTTTTCCTTTCCAATTTCAAATACAAACGTGTGAGTATGCGATACTTTCTCTGTACTTACCTATATGAAAATTTGTGTTTTTGCTCGTGGCTGCGAGGAGAGCCCTGTTCACTAACTTTGCTACTTCTGAAAGAGTCGGATATTAGATAGACGGAAGAGTTGTCGTTTTACTTCGTCTCCTTCATCACAAACTACCGTCGTCGAAGCACACAGTGCACTTGAGTCTTCGTGGTCCAGTGCTTTCCCCGTTGACACAACAAAAATTAGAAGGACGGCGATGGGAGCAAGATAGATGACTAAGTTTAATATTTTCCTCGTTTATTTTTTTCCTCAAAAACTTCTTTCAAAGCACTATTTTAAAAATGGGACAGGATTTTATGTGAAAGGAAAGTGAGTGATTACCTCCGCGGAGAAAGCAAAAAAATGTCAGATCCGAATTTTTACTTGATACCTTGAGCAGTTAACGTGGATATAAATTCTGTACTATATCACCGTCATAACTTTTCGGGAAATTATTTATACTATTGAGTAAGGGTATTTGACCGGGTGCTCATGTAATACATAAATTATGTGTGAGAGATGATAAAGTTGTAAAAAAGCAAACACGGCTGATTGGCCAAGTACATTTTCGGGAGCAGCAGCATCAGTTGTGCCACTCGGAGTGAAGAATGAGCGAGACGGTGAAGTGAGAGCAGAATGAAGTAATCTAAATGCTACATGGCGCACGTTCTTCCTAAAAACTTAAAGACTGTGAGTCCTCGTAGGTTCATTTATCTTATCAGACGGGGAAAGTTTTAGGCTGAGAGGAGAGGAACAAGTGACGACTACAAGAGAGAAGAGTGCCAATAAAGATGGTGTGTAGTGTATGCAAGGTACGTTTCAAGTGTTGCAGGTTGCGATACTACGAAGCTTATGATAAATTAACGGAAAGCCGTTTCACTGATCGACTGATCTTTTACGGTTTATGTTTACGGCGTGCACGGAAAATTGTCACTCAATTTATAACTATCCCAAATTTATCAATGGAAAGCTAGGCTGTACGCTAGTAGAGAGCGTGCATGAGAGCAGCATAACAAGTTGGGTGTAATTTTGAGAAAAAGTGATTGAATTGAAACTCTGCTAAATGAAGTAAAAAAATATATGTGTGTAAAAAAAGGTGCAGGTGTGTCTATGAAACGACTCAATTTTAGCTGTGTAAGCAGAAAATTATAATTTGAGATTTTCTCCCGGATATATATATTGCTTCCCAGATGGTCGGAAAACTGTGACTGAGGTGAAATTGACAATGCGCTCAAGCCCTGAAGCTGTATTGTTCTCAGGCGAGTTTTCCGGATATATATATTGCTTCCCAGATGGTCGGAAAACTGTGACTGAGGTGAAATTGACAATGCGCTCAAGCCCTGAAGCTGTATTGTTCTCAGGCGAGTTAGTTATCGTCATGTGCTCGGAGTCAGGGCTGCTTCCCAGAAAGCTGGTTACACAAAGTTTCTTCTTGTGTGAAACTTTGCCTGGTCATTGACAGGTGAAAGAAAATTTGTGGTGAAAGTTGGACTGTTAAAAGTAAGTTGAGTCCAGCTGAAAGGAAAATGCAGAACAATATTGAGATGACGGACCCCTATTATCCCCGTAACCCAGCAGGTACAGTTTTCTCTTGCTCTCACTTTAAGACAGTAGTAGACTTTTATTGTTATTATTATTTATAAAGTTGACAAGTAATTGAAGAAAGTGTAAGCTGTGAAGTGAGTCGATTTGTTTTTTTTTTGCCTTTTGGACTTCCTCGCATACCGCTAATCCATTTTTTTATATTTTTTGCTAAAGTTTTGCAAGATTTCGAGCGCCAACAAGGAAACTACGCAAAACTGTATCGACCAGAGGAGCACACCTCCTTTACATCCGTCCCGATGGGCGAAGTAATCACGGAGCAGCCTATGCAATCTTACGGGTCACAAATTTCCACTGGAATGCCTTCCACCTTCGGTAGAGGACCTGGACCTGTAACTATGATTAGTCCGCAAATTGGTATTCCGCTACCTGGTCTTGAAATTTTGGATAGAATACCATCTTTCAAAATTCATACCGCGGGTGAGTAGTGTCTTCAGGGATTTGCTTCAATCAAAGCGAAACATTATTAGCATATTCATATGCATTGCATATAGCACACAGAAACACACTGGAACCAACTTTGGTCCGTTGACCCCGTTCCCTTCGCATTCGCACACTCAAACTAGTGCAAGCCATCTGTGTGCTTATGGCAGAGAAAGTTGAGAAGGGCAATTAATTTCAACTTTCTCATCCCAATATCCCTACTAACAGAGCTACTTTGTCCTGAGAAATGGCATAAATTTGTTGTAACAAAGTGCGCTGCAATTTTCCTCTACGCGAAATTCCTCCTTAGATAAACCTTAGTTTTCCCTGGAAAGCCATTTAATGGTGTACGACTCACACATGCAATCTTTTTTAGATTGTGCTACTATTGTCCTGTTACTCTAAACTTTCAGAGCAAAAAAATAAAGCCCATGCAGAGAGAAAGATTTCCCCTGACACAGCATTCATAATAATAATGCTTTGCTATTTCGTATACATTTTTACGTGTGTGACTTTCCTTCTCATTTGCAGAGTGGAATAATGCCATACCGCTATTATCGGGAAAAGTAAAACGGTAAAAGGTGTTTGTTTCACTGGCCGTGTCGTAAATCCGTGAAAATTACTCGGAATCACGAAACTGAATCACGCTCTCAATGTAAATCCTCTACTTTTGCTTGTCCATTTCATATCTGGAGAGGAAATCAATGGAAATTTATTGCGCAAAAGGAAAGAGAGAGATACTATGCGGAGACACGATTCCTCCTATCTGAGTTAGGCACTTCCTCATTTTGGCCGGAAAATCAGGAACGGTTTTTGAACAGCCAGACAAGTGCGGTTTTCCAATGGTGAGGTGAAACTCAAGAGCGAGAGCTATTCGAACCGCTATTCCCAACGATAAAAACTGAGACGAGACCAAGTGATTTTGATCGGACGTGTTGTTCGCGGCATGCTAAAGTATTAAACTTTTGCCATTGTTTTCTTGGAGTAATCGGATTGTAATCGGAAGTTGATTTTATTTATCTACCGAATAATGAGTACATACGGATGTACCTATTTAGGAATCTATCTTATGTGAGTGCTGGCGGTTAACTAAGCATTTCATTTATTTCATGCCGCAACTCTACAAAACCCATTTTTCTCTGTTTACTCGCTCAAGTACCATTTTTTCCCCGTTCAACTTTTGTATTTGGCAGTTTGTTTTTTAAGGGGTGGAGAGGAAGCCAAAAAAAATTTTTTATCAGGAATCAGATATTCCTCAAAATAGTACTCGTCGAGCGCAAAAAGAATCCGCACACACAGGAAAGAGTGTAATTGCCTTCTGATTGTCTGCTTTTGAAACTCATTTTCCTATTTTCATAAGCCGTGAGAGTGCCAAAACGTGGAGCAGTTTATGAGCGAAAGCATAAGCATAAATACGGAGTACCTATAAGAATTACCCCATGAATACAATTATACTAAACAAGGACAAGAATCGTAAACTAGGAGGGGATAGCACAGGTTGTAATTTAGCAGGACGTTCGGGAATGGTAAAAATGCTAATTTTTTTATTTGTTGGCAGGACTGCTTCAAGGCCACACGACATGCTCGCCCGGCTACAAGATACACAATTTACAAGGAGAACTTATGCTCAATGGAACGTCAGACACGCTTTTTTGCCCATTTGACTCAAAACAAAAGTCCATATACATTAAGGATTCCAATGAAGACTGTATTTTCCAAGTCAAATTTACTCCATCCATATGTGAATGTGACTCTGAGGTAAGAAGAAGGAAAAGATGTCGTTGGCACGATTCCAAACCCACCAGATACCGTTCACTTTTACTTAGGCCAAAGTCTTTTACCTTTCACAATTGCATAACTCCCCCAAGCATACGATGGGAGCCACATAAAAATCTATTATTCTGTTTCTTTTCCACAATTTTCTTCTCCTTTTCCGTTCCCTATCGCTCTCCTCATCTTCTCGCCTCAAACTTCTCCCATTTTTATTTACCCTCTAATGCATTCATAAAGCGTAGACACAGGGACATAGTCATGCATCCCATAGATCATTTTTTCCAGTTGTCGTTTGAGGTCTGTCGCTCCCTTGTTCTTGCTCCGTGCCCAAGACGTGCCGGGATGAGAGAGGTACTCAAAAACTTGAATTAAATCAGCACCAGAAATTTTTCCATCCCACATCATTATCAGCTCGTCTTATAAGTAGTTGGGGATGAACAGATGTGTAAACACAATATGCAGGCGCGGCAGGCAGGTCGCTCTCTGGAGGGAAACTAGGTTGTCAAGTGGGTAGATTTCTACAGATATTTAGGGGAAAGGTACATATATATGCACGTACACAACTGAGAGTGCATGCACGGAGAGAAAAGGGAAAATTGAAAATCCACCACCGCACTACTCCTTTTGATATTTTCTCCATTCCCCACTTTGGTTCTGGTTAGGGCTTAGGTGTGTGCATGACAAGGAAGGAAATCTTTTTATCATTTTTCTAACAAGAAAATTTCACTTCATTCTTAAATGGGTTTTAAAAGGAGAACTCCCTTTTAGCTAGCAGTCATCCGTAAAGATGATTGGCGCCTAGGGTGGTGGCAATGATGATGCCTGTGACATTTAGTGAGAGCGTCTTTTTCAAAGCGATTGACACCAGGAAAACCGCTTGAGTGAGGAAAAACGATGCTCTTCAAAGAACTTTTCATAGTGACAACTGAAACTGAATGTCTTTTTCAATTTACCTGCTGAAATAGAAGGTACAACTTTTTAAAAGGCAGCTCCAAGTGTCGAAGATGAAGATGAAATGCCTTTGCATCACTCCCCATTGTCGTCTTCACAGTTAGTGTGAATCCTACCAGAAAAAAATGCGGAGAGGAATGGAATCGCTAGCAACTTTTTCTTGATACTCTCTGTCTGAAGACTGTGAGTGAGTAGGTAGTAGGCATCTCCAGAAGAAAAAAAAGTTATCCATGCTACGTGGAGTCCACTTTAGACTGACTGCCCTAACGAGCAGTTCTATAAATATGCTGGCTCCCTCCAGGTACCGGAATGTGCAGATGGAAATAGATACTTTGGCACACACACCTAGTTAAAATGGCAGAAAGGAATGTGCATGTAGGCCTTTAGCTCTAGTACTATTGTACTTGGCAGTTTTTAAAGTGGGAATAATTTGAAGGCACTTTTAAGTTAGCGTCATAAATTGTCTGTCTGCTGCAAGCTGTTCATACTTGAGAGCCGTTTATGGCAGTGACCGAATGTAAAAAGGCGAGAGCTGTTCCTTGAGCACGGAAAATAAGTGGACCCTGGGAAAGATACTTCTTTTATATGAATTTATTTACCGCATTAGTAATGGAGCTTAAAAAGGTAGTAAAAATCAGTACAAGAAAATAAAAATAGGAGGAGGAGAGGAGGTAGAAAAGTAACTGGAGTGCAATTTACTGCTAGTTTGACTCATACTTTTAAGTTTTATCATTCCGAGTCCCACTTCTGAAGTGCCCATTTTACGTGTGACTCTCCTCGTTCATTAGAAATTTATAGGTTTGTTGGTGTCAAGTAAGTCGTAGCGCTCGTTGCTTCCACTCCGCTAAAAGACCATTCATGCATGAATTCCTTCAAGGAACTGTGTTCCCTCATGGAGTTAGTGTGATGATGAAATCCATAAAAAGCGGCTATATTTTTTCTTTTGAAGTAGGTAAGTAGGTAGAAAAGAAGTGCTGATAAGCTTTTTTGCAAAGCGAGTGAATCTGTTTACGTCATACATGCGTAACACGTAAAAATTACATTTTGATCTTTGTAATGCACCATATGTGAGCAGCCCAATGGAGGTAATAGGCTTTATTTGAGATTTGCGAGAGTTACATTCTTTAGTGCACCATTTCCTGTTGTAGCTCCCCGAAAAAAATTATGGAAACAAGGTGTCCGTAAAATGGAGTATGGCACGATTTATATACAAGTACCTTTCTTTTTTGCTACTTTCCTTTTCCACAGGAAAAGAGATGCTTCGCCGTATTTTCTCCGGTCTTTGAGAACCCTTTCGGAGCAATTCTGTTTGAAGCAGGACAACTCAAGTATTCCATGAAGATACTGAATGCCCTCGAGGGGGAAACATTTGCTGTTCAATTCCTTGGGAGTCAAGATGTTTCGGTACGTGATGTGGATTATGATAATGGTCGTGGCTGCTCCCCTTCCGTTTCTACTATGCACATCCTCTAGAAATAAACGTAAAAGTTGTATTCTCAACTGGGACAAGTAGTTGATTTTCCTCTGCGACTCTACCTCCCCAATCCATTCACACTTACAGTCCCCATAATTAAATCAAAGTAATAAACCGGTTGTTTATTGCTCTCATGTTTTCAAATTAGCTCACTAAACATCCCATAATGTACTGCTTCGCTCTTTCGCTTTCGTCAACTCCTCGCAACATCCGCAAATCCCGAAAATCCTACAACAATATATAGAATATATTATACTAAATAGGAAAATAAAGAGGGTGAGGGTAGTAAAAAGCAGTAGAAAAACGGTAGTCAGTCGCTATTTCAACTTCAGCACAGTCGTTACTTGTAAGTTATAGCAAGAACTAAACCATTAAAACTTATTATGCTGCGACAATACATTCAATGGCGTTTTTTATGATTATGTAAGTATCTTTTAACAACTATTTCAATTGCTATTTACCACTCCTACACCCATTCTCCCTTGCCAAAGGGAGGAAGTAGTTGCCCGTCACATAAAAATCAACTTGCGAATGGAAAACCTAAGCTTGAATAGTAAATGAGAATCGAAATGTGAAAATCCTATGTATGGCAGCATCTTTTGTTTTCCTTTTTTTGTATTTTCTCCAAGATGTGACTTTTCCCCACAAAACTCCCAGTTGAACGAATCCATTCTAGATTAAGATATGCTAGAAAATGGAACTGGCGAGCAGCAGCAGAAAAATCCTCCGGAATTCCTTTTACATACGAACATGTAGCTGGAAACAAAATACATTATAAATTGAAACGCGTGTGCTATACTTTCAGATAAAGGGAGCAGACGGGAGTATCGTGGCAATCATAAATATTCACAGGAAACGAGGAGAGGGCCAAAAGTACACACTCACATTTATGGAAGAAGGTAAAACCCTGTAAATATATTTTTTTCTCTATGCTTTAAATGAGAAAACCTTTTACAATATTATTTCTGGTTATTTTCAGTGAGCTCAGCCAACAAAGCTTTGTTCATCGGTTGTGCGATAACCCTTGTAAGTTTTTCTTTGTAAAAACGGAAAACAATCTTGAAAAGTTTCTTTTTTCTAAGAACCAAAAAAAAGAAAAATGGTACATGTAGTCTACATTCCAGTTTCCTTATATCTTCTATTTAAGTATAACAAAAAATTCTTTTTTTCTCTCTTTCTCTCTCTCTTCTTGGTCACTATGTAGAACTTGGTGAGTTGTGAAAGCGTGTGTTCCAGATGTATTTGTCTCGCACCAGTGATCCTAGCATGTTTAGCAATCATCGGACTCAGCGTCGGCTCAGTCACCTCTCAAAAAGGACATAAAGGACCGGGATGATAGCCTTCCTTTTTACTTCTATTTTTTCAAAATGAGGCTAATCTACTCGAGACAATTTTTTTCCTTGCGGAAGAAAAAAAAATCTCGACTTGTTTTTCGTTGCACTATTAAACGGATATATGACGAAAGAAAATGGGTATCATCAACATCATCATCTTCCTTTATAGGGGATATGGCTTTAGGATATTTATCTGTCTACTTTTAGGTGTCACTCACTACAACTGTTGGAAAAAAATATGGACTATACTGTACTAAATATATAAGTCATACTAAAAATTTATACGTACATAGTATACATTCCAGCTACCGCCTAAATTTACTATAACACGTAATGATATGGACCATGGACTTTTTCAGTTCACCTTTTTGCGGTAGAGAGACTGCTTAAGTATGGATGCAGCAAATTGAATATGTTCAAAACAGACAAAATTATAAATTTCAAACTGTGTATAAACCATTTCCAATAATACTCGCGACTAACTCTGATGTAAAAGGCATTTCTGGTATAAATCAAAGACGAATTTCTAGTCAAACTTGAGTTTGTACAGAATACACTAAAACTAAAAGTAGAAAACTTCAATTATATTGGAAAAGTATTCAAATTGAGATGGATTTACTTACTCTCTAAGCAAACTAAATTGAAATTTTGGGCATAATATATAACTTTTCGAATTACTTTTTAAATGTAAACGTTAAATGTAGGTATTACTTTCAAGTTAGAAACTTACATTTTACCTTCCTCGCCAAAGGAGTTTTTTTTAGAAGTAACCATAAATGAAAATCACAAGACTACACACAGCACAAACTTAAAATTAGTTGAAACTAGCTGTCTCTCGACTTGAAAATTACTTGCGGAAGCAATAGATCATTAAAAATATATAACAGTAGCAACTTATTATTTATTAGCTTCCCTAAACTTATGCTGAGTATTCTTTGTGATAAACGCCCACGTCCTTTCGTCTCACTATAATTGAAGTTTTTGAATGCAAAATTTAATTTTGTGCGCAAATGATATGACTCACTAGATGGAAACTCGTAAAAATGACAGTGATGAAAGTATGAAATTGTGGTGCTTACGGATTTCTATTCAAAATGTACACTATCATAATCAATCAGTATCGTGTAAAAGATATTAAAAAAGGTAACTACATAAGAGATATTTTAGTTGTAATATAGCTTGTATGTAATTATACAATAGAAGCAATTATCAATTATCGCAGTTTTCCTGTAGATGTCTGATATAGCATTGTTGGCAGTAGAACCAGGAACTATTGGAGGGTACTCTCTCAGCTTACAAAAGATTTCCAACTTTTACTGTGAAATGCTCCTTAGTCTGCCGCGAAAATACATTTAGCTGCGAATCCAACGAAATTCATTTATACATTAAACTGCAAACTGTCTAACCAAATGTTATTAATTGTTTAAAGCTGCTTCGCACAGATCGAGTAGGTATATGTACATTTAAAGTTAATATAATTACTCCATAGTTTAGTAGCTGGGAAATTATTGTTACTAATTGCTACTGTCAAAATTTACGGCTGATTTAGAATAGTAATACAATTAAACAGGACGTTTTTCAAAAAAAAAATAACCTGCACCGGCAATATACACTACATCTGGGCTGTATACGACTCCCGGATAATTAATGGGTAACTAGGAACAGTTAACTATCGTATGCAAATTGATAAGGCTATAACTAACTAGGTAAGGGTAAAAAAAATTATTTGCTACATTCATATATAAGGAATTTGAAGCTGTAACACCGCTACTACACATTATGTAATTTACGATGGCGTAAGTTTTCTGTAATTTTTTATAGATACTGCAAACTTCAAATATACGATTGTACAGCCCATGGTGTAAATTAAAGTGATCACGATACTAGGAATAATGCTAATTTGTTAGTGTGATAGAAAATCATAGCTCACTGAATAATCAAAATTACGACAATTTACTGAAATCTCCCACTTTGTGAAAAGTGTAGGTATATTACTCAAGAAAACGTTTACATTTCATTTGAGATTACTAAAACATTCCGAAAGAATTTTGTGTCAACTTTTGTTAACTGTTCTGATGTACATTTTCTTCCAAACGATACTTTCTGTACAAATGTTTTTGTTAAATATACATAAACAAAATACTCCTCAGATCTATTGACAATGTGAGATTGTGAATGAAATACTCTACAGTAAAAATAACATGTACATTATGACTTTGTGAGTTCG
>JAHZND010003177.1:0-13274 GCA_027744115.1 Acrocyrtus sp. NNG-2020 | reverse complement strand
ATGACAGCAGTACGACATGATTAAACTTGTAAGCTCCATTCTGCCATTCTTTTTTTGAATGTCCGAACTCGAGTAGCTCAAGAGGTCGTGTACCCAAATTTATTCATTTCTTGTGTGGTATCCGGATCAAATGAGTCAGTTTTAAGGAAGAGATGTCGCTTGTTTATGTTCTATGAGAAGGCAAACCTTGCAACGTGATTGCTCATGTAAACCTACTCGAGTCCAGCAGGGAGTGAGTAAATGAGATCGGAGTGGCTTAATAGCACCAGTATGGAAAACTCGCGTAATTTTGTCAACGATCTCCGACCACAAAAATGAAAGCCTATTTTAGTACCTACCTACCCGCACAATGTGTAAATAAATCTATAGGGAGTCGCAGTCACAATAAGGTTCAGGAAAAAAGTGGAGTTTTGAGTAGTTGACAGAAAAAAAAGATTTCTCATTGGCTTTCTGATTTATGTCCTGGCCACCTTCATCAAAAACCAACCAGTAGCTAGAAATCATTCTATTTGTCAATAGGCAATAATGGCAATGGCACCATAAAAATAAAAAAAATGCTCATCAGGGGATAAAGTTCTTTTTTTCCTATTTACTCTAAATGAGTAATAGCTTGAGATTTTATATTATGCGCCTACTTAGCAAGCTCAGTTGACTTCCATCGGAAGATAGAAGGGTTTAAGAGGTTGGACGTGAACTTAAAATAATATTTTTTAAGCTTTGAGTTTCACGACTTCACGAACTTACCAGTTTACGAGATACGGAAAATAGATATATAAATTGAATTTCAGTTACTGATGTTGTCTCTTCTCCCTTATCTCACTTCATTTTCATTTCATCACCTTACACAACATCAACTTGATTATTCTTATAGTGGCCAGCTTCTCCAATGGATTTGATTACACACTTCGGCTCGGCATTTTTTTCCGCTAACGAGTTAAAGCAATAAACGAGATATCAGTCAAGTCAGGTTTTAGCTTTCACTCTCCCTTTTTATTTAGAATCATTTAGCCAATGCAAATTACTAGGAATGAGCTGCAGCTACTGATTAAATTTCGGGTATCGAGTAATCAATCTGATCATCAGTCGATGTGATGGATGGCCGCACTGCTCAACTGATTTTTTTAACAGCTGGATCGAGTTGATTGATTCCGCACTGTAGCGATTTATATAGCCTATTCATAAACATTTTGGTTATTACTCTTTCCTGTTTTCACTGAAACCTGTAGGTGCCCATTACTCATAGCTTTTATAAGAAAAAATGCCCGAAAAAGAACAGCCACTTCAAATTTTTTCGTTTCAAACCGGTTGGGAAATGCGAAAGTGGAGTGATTCTCGCGAGCTTAATAAGGAGAATTTTTTCAGGGATGCATAAGTCCTAGTCCGCATCTATTTGCGATTTGAAGCATGCATACGTGTCCAGAATGTGTCAACTGTGCCTACCTTAGTACAGGTGTGTACTTTATTGCTAAGAGACGAAGGGGAAATTGGAGAGCGGCCAAATTTTTGTTTCCTACTAGCCCTACTCACGGGTCTAAATTCACAAGGTAACAACTTTCCATTTTATAAGTGAAATGCATACAATTGCTACTGCGGGTGGTGATACTTTTGTGCTATCTGCATGTAGTCTATAACAAATCGTAACTAATCATAACAAATCATTCAATTTCAAGTTTCAATCTCAGATTACAGAGTTAACCTTTTACACCCTACATATGAAGTCCTTTTCGGCACATTTAAAATACATATGGGTACTGATGCACTGATATAGTTCAGATTTGATGTCCAATCCCTTCCAATTTACACAACTTCCCGTAAAAATCTTCAAGCATTAATTACAGAAGGTAGAAAAATTTCAATTTCCTTTAAAAAAAGGTAACTATTTTATTCTGTACGTATGCGCATATAATGCGAACCTTTTCTGTCTAATTTTAATAGATGTCTCTTACAAAATTTTACCTGGCCATTTTGGTTTTCGTTGGTGTTGTATGTCTGGTTACTGCCAAAGGCAAATTAACTTGGAGTGACCAATGCAGTGTATTAGATGCCGCTGGGGGCGTATTAGTAAATGTTGACGAAGACAAACTGTTGCGACAGTGACAATGAGCTAATCTGTACTGGAACTTGCGTGTGCCCACCAACCAGAGTCTGGGACAAAGGTTTTGCTTTTGGATTGTTTGGAACTGGAAGCTGTGTGGTTGCGGTTAACGGACCATGCAGCAAAGACGACAGGTGTGTCTCAAACGCGGAATGCGATATAATTTGCAAGTGTAAGAAGGGATATCGGCCGCATGAGAGTCAGTGTGTCAGCAGCAGTTCAAAAATCTCTGGAATTAACGGGCTCGCATTTGTTGGAATGATTCTGAGCTACTACATGTTTACGAACTAACATGAAGCAGCCTTTCAAAATCCAAAAATATTTTGTATCTGGTAATCAGACACTAATTATGTAAAATCAGGAAAAATGCTAAATTCAAGGTGAATAAAATATATGTATGGCTAAATTATGAGTATTAATATAGCAAACAATGCGAATTGAATAATGGATCAATTGTAATCCACCTTGCTGCACCAGATACTACTGCGACAGTGCAGCATATTATAATTTTTAAGATATCAATTGATGCACTTTCAATATTATAATTTTGAGTCACTCAACCAGTCGTCAGACGTGCCTCTTGTGATAAGTACTTTGTAATTGTCATTTGTGTCACGCTCCGCTCAAAAATCACGGGCTGGTAAAATCTTCCAAAAATGAAGAGATTATGAGAAAATATAAATAATATGTCGTCTATCCGGTTTTAATCAGGTGAGAGACCTTATCCTCTCTGCCGTGACGTGTACAAGTCCTCACAAACATCTGAACAGCCTTGTCCTAAACGCTTAGCAGACAGCAAGGATAAATAGCTTTTGATACAACTATTTTAGCACTTTAAAAAGGGAGTTCATATATAGCTAGCTTATGTTTATTCTTTCTCTAAATCCTAAGGCAAATTCATGCAATTTCAGATTACAGAGGATTTGCAAAAGAATTTCTGGCCATTTGCCATTTCCCTGCTCGGTTAAGAATGCCTTTTAAAATGCTGCTGCCCTGCAGTTATAAATCGTACTCTTTCAACAAGGGAAAAAACTAATTTTTATTGTATGTAAATCTTTTGATTCAAGAAGGAGAAGACGACACGACCTCTCCTCTGCCCCTTTCCTCCTATAGGCCTGGCCGAGAGATTTGCTTTGGTGTGGCATGTTAGCTCACAACATCTCAATTAATTAGCATTAACATGCCACATGTCAGAATGCGAACACGCCTTCTTCAGTTTTTGTTCCTTCATTTAAACTAGTCAACATCAACAATGACACGACACCATTTAATATCCACTTCCAAACAAACGAATATGAATTACATTACGTTTAAAATTAATTAATTATATTCTTCAATAGGAGGGGGAGAATAATTATATTTTATTGTTGTGTAACAGATGACAGATGCCCCCACTGAGGAGGACGACAGAATAGAAAGTAATTTTGCCCGCAGCGTTCTACGGATAGAAGTTGCTTGTCCTATAGGCACTAAAAAATTATTGCTAGGCACAGCCTGCACTACAACACCAAGCAAGGCATCATTTTTGTGTGATAGTGTTCAATGATTTCACAACGAAAACGGAAAGTAGGAGGAGATGATTTTAATGCAAACTCCCAGGCTTTTGTAATTACATTCAGCAATTAATCCTTCCACTTCTTGATTAGGGTACTTTACACAGCCACATTTAGAACAGCTTTATTTAGGAAAAGTGAGTTATAATGATAAGCTAACTGAGCAATGCACTCTTCAAGTTGCGAAATGGGACAATTTCACTACAAAAAATCCTTCTTTGATAGTCAAAAATAATTTCTGCATATGTAATTATAGCACAAGAACAAGTGAAAAAAAAGAATAAAAGCTACCAAAAAAAGGATAAAAATGTGAGTGGCCTTAATTAAAACCATGTGAATTTTTAATGGCTTCAATTAACTAATGAAGTGTCCCCAAGCTACTATCTTTGTGGATAAAAGGGTGCATCCTTTTTTGCATATGTAATTGCAAATTGCAACGTACGCAAATAATAGCTCGAGCTAAGTGGGGATGAATTGCACTACACCAGGTTCATTAATTAATAGACCTTATTAATAAAGATTGCATTATCAGCTATGAATGCTTTAACTCTTCTCATTTATTTTAACGCTCGTTTTTAAAAGCTAAAGCTGAGCTGTATGGTGACTGGTGACAGGTTGGTGAAAGACTTGAAACGAGCGCAGATGCAACTATGCCAGTTCACAGCGTATGAGTTTACAAACTGTGGCAAAATGGGGTCTTACTCACGTATCATCACTTTACTCTAGTTTCCCCTCCTATAAGCTTGGTTTGTCTTGCTAAAAATATAAGGCGCACCTCCTATTAAACTAATTGTATGGCTGATCTGTCAATGATAAAATGGTAATTTGATGGATGGATATTTTAGTTGATCAGACAGCAAACTAAAGTCCCTCGATCAAGAAACGACGCCTAGTTTACTTATCAAAGGTGGAAATCTCCCACTTAAAATTTTTCAATAGTCAAGTTGACTCAACAGTTGCTCATTGTTCTTATTAACGTAAGCATATGAGTACGTTTGCATGTACCTTGAAACGACGCCTAGTTTACTTATCAAAGGTGGAAATCTCCCACTTAAAATTTTTCAATAGTCAAGTTGACTCAACAGTTGCTCATTGTTCTTATTAACGTAAGCATATGAGTAAGTTTGCATGTACCTAAAAGATTTGAGCATCTATACTGAATCTACCTATTCACATTCGCATATTTGCACTTATGTACCTAAGTCATTTTCAAAAACCTGCCTTAATACCTCGTCACTCTGATGCAGAGTCAACTGCTATTGAATTCAATACTGTTGAGCTGTACAGACATAATTTACTCTGGGCACATCTGTGACATGCACGTCAAAAGCTCCAGTCATCAATATATACAGCAGAGGATTAATGTATCTGCCTCTGATTAATTGACGAGAGCTTACTTACTTCTCCCATAAAAATATCCCAATTAGAAAATCATGTGAAAATGCACTCGGAAAAGGTTTTTTTACTACGTTTTTCTCCGGCTAAAGAAAGAATAGTAATATGCCATATTTTTATTAGTTCTACTAACGTATAAATGTAATAATATTTCTTTCAATTCCATCCTTTTATGACTCGTGACAATAATGATGAGCGATAATTAACATGCACTTTATGCATGTTTTCAATGCGCAAACATTAAGTGCATCGTTATTGATGTGCGCTTCTCGTTACTGCCGCAATAAAAGCTGTCACTTCTCATGGCCTAGCTCCACAGCAGAAGTTTCTATTATTCGTTTTACAACTTCTCTTATTTGTCTAACAGAAACTGTCGTGTTTACACTACATTATTTTCTTTCTCGTGACTATAATGCTCTGAATTTAAGTTTCGATAAATATTAACAATGCAAAATCTTAACAGGCAATTAATACAGTAGAAGCGAAGAGAGACATATTTAGCTTTCCATCAGCGCTTATTCCCTGCATAGAAATAAAGCTCCATAAAAGAAAGCCACACACGCCATTATACTAACAATGAGCTTAGATTTCGCCTGATCTGCTATAATAAAATAAGTCCTTTTCTATAAGTCCTGAAAATTTCCGGTGAGCTTTTACCTAACCACATCCATATTTTTATGGTGTGTACTTTTGCCATGCTAAGGAAATTAGTAGGANTTTTCTATAAGTCCTGAAAATTTCCGGTGAGCTTTTACCTAACCACATCCATATTTTTATGGTGTGTACTTTTGCCATGCCAAGGAAATTAGTAGGAAGTTATTAACCTATAACTGCGGCTCCCATTACGCATACAAAATACTTACGCTATCAGATTTGGAAGTGCACTATTTTGATCTTGATATGCGGCAATAAAACGCTCACAGCTGAAAAGTATTCTATCCTCGTCATCCGATACATAATATTTTATTGATTGTTACCTCCCTCCCCACCCATTTTTCTCAACCTGACTGACCGTGACCGTCCTAGGATTATAAGAAAACAATACCAGTAGTACAGCAGCACTTAAAAATATACCCCACTTAAGGGTTGAATAGCCTGCCAGGCTAGTTTTCTCTCTAATTAAATGCTAGTTTGTAAATATTTTGACGCTGAAGCGGAGTTTGTTCGTGTTAGGTTGGCGATATAACCAATCACCCACATAAAGGTTGAAGGTGATGGCAGGGAAGGAGGTAAAAGGCTTCTTGGGAGACCACCGAACCACAAGAGGACCAATTAAATTAACAACCGTAATTACCCACTGTCTCATCCTCATCACCTCGCCCTCTCCTTCCTTATAGTTTTTCTTGCCGGCCTTTCTTGTTTTCTCTTAATGATCCCTTTACAACACTCAAGCTAGCAAAGTAGTCTAAAAATGTACAAATTGATTATCATACAATATCAATACATAAGTACATTTTTTAGGTATTTCTGTAAAAATATAAAAAAAGTCACTTGTTCTTTTCATCTAATAATAGCCATTTTATTCTATTCCTTTGGCGTACCAGCAGCATTTATCTGAACTAGCTTTAGCTTCACTGGTAAATTGCAATAAGGATGAGGGTGGAAATGTGGTTAGCATCCTTCTTGTTTATTGCAATTCCTATAGGTAAATATATGCACAATTGCTTGCTGCACAGCACTCACCCATTAATTAGAGCCGAGTTTTTAAAAGTAGACGGGAGAAAAAAATGGAAAATGAGCAGAGTCCTAGGGAAATACAAAATAGCCTGGCCTGTCTCTTGAGGAATCGTGTGAGCTAGTCAATGAATACGGAGCACTAGTGACTCTGCCTTCTTTCTAGAAAATTATGATTGATATGATGCGCGCACACAGCGGTGTGCAAAGTGTATCATTATTAATGGTAAAAAAAAGAACTGGGTAGAGTAGAGTGCTCCGTGCTCCTTTATAGGAGAAAAGTTCTAAAAAGTGCATTACTATTACAACAGTGTTTAGTACATTTATTGTAAAATTATGTACTATTATGACAGTTTAGTCATTGTTGTAAACAAATAGGTATCAAAACGTGTACTGCGTGCTCAATTTGCTCATGTAATCATCCCCGCCACATCATTTGCTTTGATTTTTTTTTTGCTCGGAGAGAGCTCTCAAGCTTATTAAAAAACTGTGGGGAGTAGTGTCTTCCTTCAACTGCCACACAGAAGAAGGGAAGTCAAAATGCTGCGGGCAGAAAGATGTGCATTTTCTGAAAAAATGTGATAGTCGCGTACACTTCAGTTTAGCATGTTTCCACCCACCTTTGTCAAGATATGATATGATTTGATGACTGAGGCGATTCCGATGATAACTTAAATTGAGATTTACGCCAAAAAGGAAAATGTGTTTAGTTCACAGCTTTACTTATTTACATGATAATGATACGGTGACCTCCTATTAGTTTAGGATTAATCATTGTGATTCTGATGGGCGAGCAGATAAGCAAAGTGCAAGAAGCAAACTACCCACCTACTACCTACTACAAATTGTCACACACTTATTTCCACACAATGCTTTGCGTATGTACCTGCCTCAAGTTGATTAAGAGATAGTGCACGCAAATTAGCCGCGATTAAATGAAAAAGGCGGATATTTAAAAATGTTGACACTGGGTAGGTGCACAGAAAAATCATCCGAGCTTACATTATGCCTGACCGCACGTGACCGATCAAGGAATTGATAGTATATAACTCTGACCCAGCTCTTTTGTCGGTGTGCCAATCTAAAAATAATTCTCGTATTTAGAAGGACATTTCATAGTATGGCCGATTTGCAATGTCGGATTTTTCCACTGCAGAAAAGGTGCGAACATGTACAGTACGACCAAAAGATGACGATAAAAATGTGTCGATGATCTAAATAGATTGAAGCTCAAAAGACTGTCCGTATATAGCAAGTACCGGATTCGTTAAAATACCTTTCATGTGTGCTTTCTTACGGTAATAAAACAGTTTTTGCTGTTATTTCGACTCTTGTCCGAAATTTTAATTTGACCATTTCCCGACCACAAAAAAACTGAAATTGCTGAAATTCCTAACTGATTTTGCTGATTTTTTTTACATACACGGATAATAAAAAGTGAATCTGATTGCGTATAGGTGGCCCTCATTTCATTCAAGAGAGGCAATAAAGAGGAGAGCTCATGCGGTTTTAATACCTTCAGGATACTAGCCATTCTTTTTCGGCTTTGTGTGAAGTGCATTTCTGCATTAATAAGAGTGAAAACCGCAAACATGGCAGTATAATAGCAAATAATTCCACCTGCTGCTGTTTTAATACCAACATTTTTTTCAAAGGTAGGTGAAGGAATGCATGGAAAAAAAGACTGTAAAAATTGAGCAGAAAAGGCATAAAACGAATATAGCCGGGAACTCATCATAAACAAAAGAAAACAATACAACTTTCCATTGGGAAATACTAGCGCAGAGAGACGAAGACGAGGGCAACCAGCATAAAAACGAGCGGTTTCAGAGTAACTGAGTGTAATAGTTTTTTAATGAAATCTTAGAGATAACCATTTTATTTATGATTTTTGCAGGAACCTGAATCCACCAGTTTTTACTTTATGGGATGGCTGATGCTACACATTGAATTTAAATATCTGTCATATGAGTATTTATATGCACCCAGTCTCAACTCAGCATTTCCCAGGAAGAAAAAAAAGAGAAAATATATTTTTTTCCTTCTCTTCTTCATATTTACTGAAAAAGGTGTAAAAGTCACTTGGAATTATTAAAGTGGAAAAAATAAATAGTTTAAGTCTTTGGTTTGCTGGTCTGCATCTATAATATGGCTGTTTTTTTATCCTCACTCTTTCTTAGTCAAACATTTGCACGTTATTATGAGAGCTGTCGTCCTCAACTTGAAAAGTCATTCCGGTTTATTCTCTTGAAATCATGCGAAATGTGTATCTCCTTTGGTGAAATACAAGACACGATTTCTTTTTTTTCTTAACGCACCCTTCTTACACTGTGGCAGCGAGTTAAAAGTGGAATTAAAAATATATTTTTTCATGCAGCTACGTATACACCTCGTTAATGTAATATAGTGCTATGCTGTGGCGAATTCTTATACTGTGCACGGAACACTAAAGTTTTTATCAGCCGCTGAAATATATATATTTTTTAATATAATGCTCAAATACAGCTCGGATGGACAATAAAAACTCATATCGTCAGCTTATCACTCCTGTTTATTTGTAAAAACGGTTACAACGACGGATGGATGAGAGTATAAAATATTACGTCTTTCTTTCCCATAAGCAATAAGACCAGGTAATAATTTTGTTATTACTTACGTCCTTTTCACAACTTTTTTTTTGCATAATAATAAACCTCATATCAAAAATACGCTAAAAAGTCAAGGTGGGAAAGATTCTACCAGCTACCAGAGAGGATTTTTTAATAATATCTGACCCTATACCTTGCTCTAGCAAATCGTTTTTCTTTAAAAATACACCATTTAATGAAATTGTCGGTGGCGGAAGGCTTGACTGGCAATCGAGTGGTTTGTAAATGGGCAATAATGTGCTCATTTTACAAGATGCTACGATACTCCACTCCACAACCTTGCTTTTTATTCTAGTTATTAAATGCCCATAGTTAAAATATTTTAATTTGTCTGACAAGAGCGATATCTGCAGAGTGATAAACGAATAAAAAAAATTGCCTTTACTGCCAGTTACTAATCCGTGGAAGAAAGTTCAGTTGTTGGGTTTTTATTTTATGGTAGCTGCAAAACTGTAGCGAGCTTTGTAAAAGTTATCTACACACTTACAGCGTCCAGAACCGTTGAGACTCCAATAAAACTGGGATATTAAAAAATGGCGACATGATAACCCAGTACTTTTTGTACATTGTCGGCTGTCAGGAATGAAAATTGCTCTTCTAAAACTGCCACTAATACCCATTGTAAATAGCATGCACTCCCTCATTTCTGCAATTACCTCTATAGCCGAGACAATTATACGATAGCTCAGATTTGAATCTGTATCGTAAAAAACAAATACGGCAAGGTAATGATAATGAACAAGGGAATGTCGATGCTTTGCCGCAACCTGTAATTTGCGAGCACTCAGTGAAGAATACTCTAGCAAGAATTTTTTCGGTGCTAATTCCTGTCGAGGGAAAAAATATCAAGATTGTAGAGTCACGAGAACTAATTTTTTTCGCTACGAAATGAGAGTGGTTGTTGGGGTGAGGTTCAAAACCGAAGTCATGTATTGTTTTTATATTGTGTACACAGAGCAATTAGTATATAATGAATGTAAATGCAATACACACGTCAATAAAAAGATTCGATCGTGTAAAGAAATTTGCTCGACTCCCACAATTTCATAATAATACCGAATACGATAGATATGATATGAATAATGCAAATGAAAACTGCCAGCGTAAACAGTACGCAGTAGCAGTAGAGTTGCGTTGTAAGTAAAATTGCGATGCGCAAGCTTTAGCTCTCCGTCTCTATCGTATAGACACTATGAATGGGAAAAGTCGACTATTAGAACACATTGCAGTTTTCAAAGCATGGAATAAATTAATAATATTTTATGCAAAAAAATGCAGTAATAACAGAGGCATCTACATGTATGAGCACGTAAGAGTAATTAAAAGGAAGTTGAAAAGAAGGGAAGAAAAATCTAGGTCGATCTCATTAGTAGCGGTGTGATACAATTTTTGCAAAAATAGAGGAGATTAGAAATTAAAACTGAAAAGTTGTAAGGGAATATTGTGTGTGTGCAACCCACGCTACTTTTTTTTGCAAAAATCTCTTCATTTCCGATATGTAATATTATACGCATAATTACTACACGTTTTTAATAGTTTGCTTACACCGGTGGCACAAAATGGCTCATCGGGTTTTGGTATTGTGCTACATATGTGAGCATAACATTTTAATAAGTGTGCGCTTTTTTTATCTGATGGAGATTACTACACATGTTTTGCTGTTTTTATTAAAACATTGTTGCAGGAGCGGTGTAGTGTTGAGCTGAGCATGTAAAAAAGTGGCTCAATTATAAGAATAGTACCGTACATTTTGGATTTTAATTTTGCATTGTGAGTAGAATCCATTTAGTTTGCATTAGCGTAAAAAGGATGTTTCAATTTAAGATCGGATGATTTACTGCAAATTAGTGGTTGCATTGACGTAAAGCAGACAAAAAAATTAGAAGAGTGTGACGGATCACCAGTAAAAATTGACTTTTGTAGCTTACCGTTTCCGGAGTCACGACTCCCGCAGCTACCGTCCTCCTCCGCTGTAAGACTTCCGATGGAGAGGAGCTTTCTTCAGACAAAAAAATTAGAAGAGTGTGACGGATCACCAGTAAAAATTGACTTTTGTAGCTTACCGTTTCCGGAGTCACGACTCCCGCAGCTACCGTCCTCCTCCGCTGTAAGACTTCCGATAGAGAGGAGCTTTCTTATTCGCTTAGTTCTCCACGCGTTCTTTTTCGTGTTAGATTCTGAGCCTGTTAGACTTGGACCTGTAGATGCAGATCGGCGACCATCCCCACTGGAGGAAACGGATGCACCAGCTGCACACTTTAGGGCGGAGAGGATTCCCTCACGGTGTCGTTTTGTGACTTCGTTGAACTCGTCGACAATTTGTTGAAGGGATTCCCGTTCCTTATACCGACAGAAGAAATCTGGACGGCGGATGCCATTATCCTTCAGGAAATTGTCCCAATTCTCTAAGGTCTTCTTTAATTTTTCAACACGCTTGAAATAAGCTCTGTATGATTTTGAAAGAGCTGCTTGTGCGGCCACAGCGGCAACTCTTTCTGCAGCTTCCTCTGCTTCTCGTTGTAATTCAGTGCGATCTGAAGCATCCGAATCGGATCCGGACTCTGTTCTGGAAAAGCAGTATTCTTCGTCTTCATCCGAGTAGCTTCCTGAGCAGCAACTGTTACTGCACGTGTAGTAGCTATAGGTATAGCTGCAGCTGTCTGATTCCGTTTCTGAAATGGGGTCGAATTGTGACGGGGACGATACTGACGAAAACTGCAGCTCCTCCTCGAAATCTCCATGTCCACTGTCTCCTTCTAAACTCTGTCGATTTGTAGTTGTGGTTGTAGTAGTCCCCTTATCTGACGGGGTAACTGATTTCCTGGAACCGGGTGCAACAGAAGGGGAGCATGATGCAGATGCTCCTTCATCTTGATCGTTTTGCTGGTCACTGTCTTCATACTCGTAATATTCATCGGGTGGCAGCACACTTCTGGAGGATGGGGGTGGCTCTACAGACGAAGATGAGTGGGTGTGCAGAGAAGACGTGCCAGAAGAAAGGAAGGAAGAACTAGACTCCAAAGACTTTCTTCCTGATAGTGGTTCCTTCTTTGTGGTGAAACCCTGCCTCAGTCGGAAGTTCCTCAAAGGCTTCGGCACTTTGTGACATGACACGACAGTCGTAACAATAGTCGATTTGGTGTTCTTTTTCTTGACGTTTCCCTGAACATTGAAACCCTGCCGCAGTCGGAAGTTCCTCAAAGGCTTCGGCACTTTGTGACATGACACGACAGTCGTAACAATAGTCGATTTGGTGTTCTTTTTCTTGACGTTTCCCTGAACAGAATTCATTCCATAAAATTTTGCTGCGCTTCAGCGGGCACTTTAAAAGTGACTGCTGCGGCGACTTTCTGGTTAAAGCTGGCTAATAAAACTGGGAAAGTATTTGCAAAGAAGTTTTTATTCACACTCGTATCGTGGCGGCCCGCTGTTATTTCCTTTTAGTTAATTTAGAAACACATTTTTTTAAAAAACATTCTTCTCCTTTTAGCACAGGAAGTGGCTTATCAACAGCAAAACCATTCAGATTCCAGTTGATTGCAACAATAATGCCACTCGCACTGCATGAGTATTGTCCTGTTCACACGGCCTGAGGATAAAGCCGAGCGGCTGGAGTAGCAAATTTCAGTGGGATTGTGGGATGATTTGGTAATGGGATGATATACACTTCACTATTCTTCTTGTTTTTATAGCAAAAATACTTCGCACGTTTGCACACAATTTTTATACACGCATAATAAAGGCTCTTGTGCCCCACCGTTTTCCACGAAGCACTTATTTTGCGCCTTTATTCAACAATCAAAACAAATTTTTTCTTTACGCAGCCGCTGTTCCTGTTTTTTTTTTACAAAAATTTCAGCATTCAACGCACTTTTTAGCACAAATGTGGCATTTCAGAAAAGTTCTGAC
>JAHZND010003176.1:0-38286 GCA_027744115.1 Acrocyrtus sp. NNG-2020 | reverse complement strand
AAAGGCCAAAAAGTTCGTTGACTTATTACAATGTAGACAAGGCATAATGTTCACTGTTTTCCCTCGTAGTTATCATCCTGAGCAGTAGTCAGAAGTACACGGAATATATTTTTTTTGAGATTGAGACGACATCAGATCAGAAGCAGCAGCAGCGGCAGCAAAACGCAAAAACGCTGCTTAGCTCGTAGTATTTGCTGTCTTCTCTAGTTCCCTCTCGTAATCAGCGTCAGCAAAAAAAATAAGGAGCAGCTGTGGAGTAAATAGTAAGAAAAAAGGATATAGCTCCATGTACAATAGCAGCGTACCATTTTTCTCTATTTATCCTTCGGCTCTTTGTCTTTTACACGTTTTTCTTTTTGGAGCGCTGTAGCTGTCTGCTAAAGAAGCTAATAATGATGTTTTCTCCGCTTTCCTCTGTTTTTATTTGCTCTTGGACTTGAAAACACAGCCCAGGGGAAATATGTTGAATCGTTGAATGTGAGCGAAATATAATGATTTAGAGAAATATTCATTCTAAAGCAGTCCTCCGCCGAGCATTCATATAAAAAAATCTCATTCAGAAAAAAATACATAAAAAGGCTTAAGAGCTCTATAGCTAAGAGCAAAAAAAGAAAAGTCACCGCGCATAATTCCCAAGAAAATAATTTTTTAAACTGTTAAGGAAGCTGACTTCATTATCGCTTTGATTTTGCACTTCGCTTATTTTCCTTTTTCTTCGTAGCGCGAAGAAATTTATTTTTTTAAAAGTTCGGTCTCCCTTTGATAGTATTTTTCCCGGACGAATGTCAGAAATTTTTTTTAGTAGGGAGACATGAGAAGTGAATAATTATACAAAAACAAGAAGAATAAAAAAAGTTAATTTAATGAGCTAAGTTGAGTCAGCGCATACCAAGCAAATAGAAAAAAAATTGCAGGAGTTGCACCTGAGCTACCAGAGGATGTGGACGGGTATAAAGTGTCTAGTGAAATATGACAAGTGTTAACTGATTGTTTTATGAGAATGCGCTGAGATGTGTGGCGTGGCAGAGAGGCAAGTGAAATACCTCCCATCCCACATGTGCAAATTACACAATTACAATGTAAAAAAATAAATATAATTGTAAATAAACTCCTTTTCATTTCAAATGATAAATGAGGACTTTTTCCGGAGAGAGCACGGAAAAAAAGTAAATTTACGAGTAAGGAATAGATCAATTCATTCCTCGAGTCAGAGTCAGCCTGTCTTCTTGCCGGACTCACAAATTTAGAAAAAACAAACTTTTGAAAAGACTCACTGGCTCTTTTCTCTCTAAACTTGTTTACCGTTTTAATTCCAAAAATCATCTTATCTTTTAATCGCGCCCTCAAAATAAAAAGCTTTTTTCACAACGTAGAAAATCATCATCATCATGATGGCGGAGCAATTACGTAATTATTCATTACACATTCAATCCAGGTACGGTACAGATAAATTGCTTACAGCTTAAAAAACACAAAAAACACGACAGTCCTCCACATAGCATCTGTGAGTGAGTGCTGAGCTGAGCTGAAACATATTTTTGTGAGAGATGGTGTCGCTGACGACTTGGCTGGGATAATATGCTATTTGCTAGTTTACAGAGAAAATAACATTTCTTTCTCATTTCTCATCGTAATGAGAAAAATGCCGATGTTACGTGATAAACTCATGATAGATTTTTTTTTCTCTTTAATTCGCCACTTTTATATCTAGCTGACGGATTATACTTTTAAAAAGAGATGGGTCCGTGTTCAAAAAGCCAAAGCCAAAGCCAAAGAGGCTCATAAATATGATGGGAAGTGAGGATAAAAATTCGAAAAGATTTTTTTTATTTAACAAAGAGGGCAGATTTTTTTTTTCATTCTCCATTCCCATACAGCACAGAATAAAATGCAAACTCACAGGCAATTTTTTAAAAGCTTGTTTTGTTGTTATTTAGCAGTGGTGATGGTTGATGGTAGTGTGGTGGTTATTACACAGTTAATAATAATAACGATAATGGTAATGATGATGGTGGCGATGAGGATGACGATGAGATGAAGGAATGTGATGTGAATGTGAAAAGGAAGAAAAAAAAAATCGTTTCTGCAATTTTTATTAGCTCTGTGCAACATCCCTTATTTCAAGAGTGTACGTGCACATTTTTTACCATCCTATTTTGCTATTTTCTTTAAACTTTCTGCGCTCTTTTCTTCGGAGGTGAGCTGTGAGCTGTAAAAAAAAGCTGTGACTTTTGAGAGCTGCGAGCCTCCAAAAAGAAAACAAGCCGAGAAAAATTTCTAGCAAGTTGCGGAGAATATGTTCCTCTTTTCTAATGAAAGAATGGCAAACCACACTTCTTCTTTTGAAAAAAAAAACTATTTTGGCTATTTTTTCCACATTCACACTCAGAATAAAGTTTATGATGTCGGTGTTGGCATAAAGATTAAGGACTTTTTATTAGCGGGAGAAATAACTCCTTTCCTTGTGAAAGGGGCATACTCACTTTAAAGAAAAAACTCCCTTTTTTTATCTTTTTTCTCTCCTTTCAAAGTGAAAATCATTAGCATGCAATAAGCTGCATAAGATGATGATGAGGAGGATAATGTATTTAAAACGTATTTAATATTCTGACGTGTCATCGTCATCTCATATTGTCGTGGTTGTGTGAAAAATAATAATTAAATGATTTATAATATATTTCCTACATTTTTGGACTCTTTTTTTCCATTGTAAGGATGAAAAAAGTTAACTGTTTGTGCGGCCACACAATAAAACATCTGTTTTTTGGTTCGTGCTTTCTTCTTTTAAAATTGCATAAAGATTTTTTTCATTTTTCAAGAGAGTGTGAGAAATTTGAAAAAATAAGGTTCCTTTGAGGAAGTGTTTAAACTCGGATGGCATTCTGATATGTATTTTTTATTATGCGATGAGTGTGCAAACCGCGATTATCTTATCATTCCTCAACTTTTGACTTGATTCGGGTCTCAGTGGGCCGACAGAGACAGAGATACTTATTCTAAATGGCTAATTCATAATTTGCCTTTTTATTAGCTCAGCCCTACTAACTCTTTATGGTCTATTACTGTTATTTACTAATGCAATTTTCATTCATTAACAAATCATATATGATTATTTAGCAATTTACCCTTGTAAAATAGCCATACTTTTTTTATACGTCTTCCGCCTTTGTACCACTCCTATGATAATCGCAGCGGAGAAAAAAAATAAAATCCCGTCTTCTGTTTATGATCATCGTAGAAAAAAGCACTCTCAAGAAGAATTCACCTTAATTAGCCTCCTAAAACAATTCCTGTCCTCTTTGCCATGTCTGTCTCCCTTTCAAAAATGCCACAGCAATTTAAAACGCAAAAAGCATTTTTAAAAAACAATTCTAAAAACTGTCTACAGCAAATTATTTTTTACAATAATGAAAATGGTGGAAAATTGCAAAAGGGAAAAGTCAAATAGGGGCTGACTTTTTTTTAACTTAAAAACCGCAGCAATTACGTAAAATGTTTTTTTTTCGAAAATCGTCAATTATACCACGATAAACCTTAGCAATTAGCATACAATGGGGAGTAAGAATATATTTTATTTCAGCATGTTTGTACAGCCCCTTCTCTCGTGTGTGTAGTACAGTGAGTGACGATTTGGACAACAATGATGATGTTAGAATTGTTGATGGTGTGCTGTAGTGACTGTGGTGACGGGAGAACGGAGATATTCAAGATATCACATATCAAAGTATTACCAAAGCAAATACTTCTTCTTTTTTTCAAGCCAAGCCTGTTTTCTCCTGGCGCTGCTGGCTCTGGGTTTTTCTCGAATGAAGGCTGCCTTCCCACTTCCCAGCTACTGAAATTTACTGAATACAGCGCATCAATACTTATATTACCGCTTTGACATGCATACTATGAATAGGGTGCGGGTGCGGAGCCTCAAAAAATATATAAGCGCTGACCATACCACGACAACTTGAAAAAGAAGAATATGGCCAATTTAGAAAGGAGCCCACAGATAATCATTAGTTTACGTGAAAACAAAGTAGAAAGAGTGTCTTCTGGACGGATATCAAATGTATTATTATGATTGCTGCGGAATATCTTCTTTTTTATCGTATTTTGCCGCCCAGTTTTTCCTTCTTGGAGGAATGCTCACGAACGAGCAAAAAAAAAATCCTAAATTTTCTAGGACAGTAGCAATATAAAAAAAACAGCAAATGACTTGACTTTTAACATGCAACAGTTTTTATAGTGCGTTTGCCTTCCGTGAAAAAAAAAATATTTTTTTCTGGATGCAGATGAAGATGAGAAAAGAGGAAGATGTGGAGATGGAGAGTGAGTGACCAGTTTGTCAGTCGGTGGCCGAAATGCGGAGAGCGACTGTTTTCCTTTGAAATGGGCTGTGTGTGAGGGAAAAGAGAAAAGATAATAATGATAATATTAGTCATTAAAAGCCCATGTTTCTTCCATTGTTGTTTGTATATGAAAATGAAGATAGGCAAGGATAATAAAGTAAAGTGGAGAAGTTGGAGTCATGACATGGACATCACAAGTGCACCCGCTTTTATACCAGCTTATTTTTTTGTGGATTCCGTAGTGGAGTATATGGCTATAGATACCTATACGAAAGTTTAAAAAATTCTTCTTTTTTTCTTAAGTTGTTGACTTTTTTGACAGAATTACGAGCATCCAGTAGGATCATGTCGTGTAGAATTTAAGTAGACTCATGTCGTCATCATCATGATCGTCGTCATTCTCATCAGCAAACTTTTCTTTTAAATGCGGAGTATTATTTTCTAGTAAAAAAGGAGTTTGTATAAGCTGCGGTATTATATCGTATCATCAGGATTATTATTATTGTTATTTTATTCCCTTTTATCTGTGTGAGAGGAGAGAGGATTTTTAATGATAAACGCTGTCCTCATGAAGGAATCTAAAATGAAAATGATGAAACATGCAACAGGTATAAATTATCGAGAGAGGGAAAAGAAAAGGAAGGATATTGTCTATTTTTTTCTTAGTAAGTAGTGACTAGTGACTGGTGACCACTAACTAACTGCCACTGCCACCGGTGTCTTTTTACGCATGTAAATGCTTGATGTAACCCGTGTAGGTAGCAATTTTTTTTATCGGCGGAGTTAATCTCAAAAAAATGTTTACAGAGGTTTACTACCGCTGTGTGGCTAGTAAGTACACGGTAGTTAACTAATAGCATCTTTTTAAGAAAAAAATATAATATGTGGACAATGGACAAAAACCACCAACTGACTTCAGAAGCTGTTTCAGCATCAGCATCAGCCACAAAATAAAATTATATTGTTGGGATGCAGTAAAAAACCATCAAGTCTCATAGTCTCCTGTCTATCTTCAAAAGATATCCTATCGTTTATTCGTGCAAGTCAAGTGATTTCGTGAGGATGAGTAAAATATGCTAAAATGTACAAAGTAAAAATGTCAAAGCAGAGAGAGATTATTTTCAAAAATACAGAAGTCTATCTCTTAGCAAAATGAAAATTTGTTTTGGCTTACAGCTCATAGCTTACCTGAATTTTACACAAATTTATTGATTAAGCGGTCAGTGGTCAGTAGTC
Source organism: Acrocyrtus sp. NNG-2020 (assembly GCA_027744115.1). Taxonomy (NCBI): domain Eukaryota; kingdom Metazoa; phylum Arthropoda; class Collembola; order Entomobryomorpha; family Entomobryidae; genus Acrocyrtus; species Acrocyrtus sp. NNG-2020. Next base: position 32,713 of record JAHZND010003176.1, on the reverse strand, counting down.
AACTAAAAATATATATTTTTTTCTCGTTGGCCTTCCTCGCGCAGGGTGAAATTTCTCAACTCTCCTTTTTGTTGGGCACGCTATTCATGATGCTAAAAAGTATTCTCATGTTTGAAGGGAAACCATTGTCTGTCAAAGGCTATTAATTACCCTTCTAATTGCAAATTACACACTAATTAGTATTTAAAATGGTGGACATGTGTGTCCCTTCTCAATTTCTTGGTGAGATCACCCTAGCAAAAAAAAGTAAATAATTTATAGTGGAGGGAGCTATATCTCGCCAGTCCTCTTCACGACCTTTTTATATATTTTTCTTCCACCTCACCTTTCTGTTGTGAGTCATATATTACCTGCGATATATTTCATAGGTAGTCCGGGACAGTGCATATCATTTATGAGTGAACTTGACATTTCTTCATAAATTCCAACCGTATCTTGAAAAGAGGGAGATCAAGCACCCAGCCAGGATTCACAGCATTCCTGCATCCATTCTTTATCCGAGATAAGTCGTTAATCAAATACCTTCTTTCCCAGTTCGCTACTTACTCTTTTCTCCCATTAAAAAGCGAAAAAAATAGTTGACCTTTTCTTTCACAATCACACACAATAATGCCCTCCTCTTAACAATGCGATATTGTACTTTTTATTTTACTTCATCTTAAAAACTCCGCATCCATATCCACCTCTCCCGGAATTTTATGAGGCTGATGATAGCATTACAAGGTAAATAGTGATAATAATCTGAACACGTAAAGAAATAGTCTTGATAAGAGAAAAAAAGCCGGTATAGTACAGTCAAAGCAGGATGGATGAGCGAACAAGCGGCTGGATTCCTCTTTTTTACTCGTTTTTTCTTTACTCCTTGCAATATGGAACTTGCAAATTTAATGGCCAGTTTTCTTCTGGCTCTGAAAATTTATTGCGTAATGAGAGAATGAATAATGCCAAAATCCAAACAGGTGGGATTTTTACTAATGCTTATTACAATTGCCATTTGCCCCTAAAAGCCTAAAATAGACGGAGAGGAAGAAAGCTGTTTATCCATCTGAAAATATTTCATCATCTTTACCAAAATGATAAATTTTAAATAAATATTTTCCCACTTTATCAGAAAAATGTAATAAAAATATAAAACTTTTAAATATTTGCTGGGTTTCTCAAACATGAAAATATTTTATGGCTTTTTAAAGAATATTATATTTTTTGTATGGAAAAAATCGGAATTTTTTAATATGTAAAACCACTCAGCTTACAAAAAAAAAGGATTTTTTGCCAATAATGTCACCGACCGCGGACCGATCGTCAAAAACCAGTCAAAAACCATGTAGTAGCCAGAATTTATAGAAATTCACCATAAATAAATCCCAATTTTATTTTGGAGTAGGCTTATGTCAGCCATGAATTTTCTCATGCGAAAAATATATTTTAAAAAATATAAGATATGGTTATATAAGTGGCTGCCTCCTTAACTGCTTGAACTGGTGTTTTATGACATTGCATCACTTTACATTTCAAAGATAAAAAGGATATTTATTGGAGTTGAACAATCTTGACAAAAAACAAAGTGGTCTCGTCCCTCATCTTATAGCAAAACAGCCTTGTCAGCTTTTAGTTGACAGTTTTTGACAAAACCTCAATAAAAAAGAGTGATATGGTCAGTTTCACTCTTTACACTTGCTCATAGCTCCCGCCTCCTCACTATTTTTTTTTCTTTTTAAGCTTCGCTTTTTTATTTTCGTATTTATTTTATTCGCAGTTTTAAAAAGTGCCATTCCTTATAGATGAATTACGAAGCAGCCCGTTTTTTGCACTTGTCATGAGATTGTGTCACTTCACCCTCGGATTAGCATTTTGAGTTAAGTGGGAATGCATATGTCACCTTATCACCCTCCTTCCCCGCACTAAAGATAAAAAAGGGAGAAAAGCTTCTTTAATAATTTCACCTCTTACTTAAATATCGTACTTAAAGGGAAATAATAACACAAAAGATCCTTATCCTAATTACCACCGTCGTCTTCTTAAGTAAACTTCAGTCTTAATCAGTCAACTTTTTTTATCCCAGAAGTCCTGTTCTCTCGTCCTAATCGTATCTCTAGGATGGGGGGAGAGCGAGTAACAGATAATTCTCGAACGGTCCACCGTCCACCCAGGAAAAAAAAAAGTTGTCGTAGAGGGCATGAAGAGAAAATGGAATTTATTTTATTTACCTGTTTGATTTTCCTCGGTCTTATCCGAATACACAATCTCATCTTGTTAGCAGTTTCCGATTTGATTGGGAGGGAGAACAATAGGTAAGAAGAGCCGTGCAGGAATAGAATTCCTGTGAGCACAGCGGCTGTGTTGTGCACAGCTAAAATATATAAATTCCTGTTCTCCTTCATCATATGCACGAATGGCTACTACTCCGATTCGCATACGGATACAATTAGAAGGCGAATTTAAAATGAGACAATGAGAGGAGAAGGAAAAGAAGATTGGTACATAAGCAAATAAAAAGAGGAGAGGACATTAATTTCTTTTTTTAATGCCACTTTACACGTTTGATTAACTCTCTGTGCTCGTATTCTGCCTGTGCTTTCTTTTTTTTTGTTCAATTGCCAACTGCTGCTCCCGCTCCTGTCATTCCTTTACTTATTGCGAGGAGAGTATCTAATTAAATTTATTAGCGGATTTTATTTAAAAAATCAGCATTTTTTTCATGCCATTGAATCATCCCTTCGTTATGAGAAAGAAAATAAGATGGCTTTAAGTAGTAAAGCTGTCTTCTTCCGAAGACTTTTTTTACTTGTAGTAATAAAAACGGCTTTTTCTTTTGTTATCTGGAGAAAATGCCGCTAAGAGTAGTACTAAAACTAAAAGCAGTGAGCAATCGGCAGGACTTTTAAGATTAAATAGCTACCTAATCTTAATCTTGTAGTGTAGACTATAAAAATAAAAATCTTATCGACAGGTTCACTATGAACGAAAGGCTGCGGTGTTTTATGCACACAGTGAAAAGAGGCAGTGTCTATTTGATATTGAAATTACAAATTAAAGAGTTATCAGCGATTAACCGATGAACGATTAAAAAAATAGGTAGTAGGCATTTATTAACTATGCTTATATATAGCATTAAATTATACTACGTATAGGTATTACGATATTCTAATGTAGTACGGCTACAAATAGCCTTTACAGACTTAATTCTTACAATTACCAAAGCTCTTCCTCATTTTCTTATAAATGAATCACCAAATCCACGTTTTTTCAAAGTCAACTTTTTTAATAGAAAATATTAGCCATTTAATTTATAATACTATCGGCGTTTAACTATATAAATCATGAGCTAAGTATTTGCCCATTTATGGCATTTAAATAATTAGTAGTAGAGCCTAGAGGTAATCATGATCTATATCCAATTTCTGGATTTTTGTATTTAAAGCTCTTTGAAGTTTGTAGCAGTTAACTTTTACTCTCAGCGATTTAGTAAACCTTTAAATTGAAATTCTTTAAAATAATTCTTTCTCCCGTACATCTACATAAATAAAGCCAACAAATAGCATCACGTACTTCAACATCTTTTAAATATTAAATATTAGCTATTTTATTTATAATACTGTCGGCGTTTAACTTCTCGATTTTTGCCTTTGAAGTTTTCTACCATCAACTTTTTACTTTCGCTGAATTGAATTTGTTAGTACTAAAAACATGGAAAATTTGACAGACAGAAGACTGATAAGAGTTTTTAACTGTCTCAGCGGTAATAATCTGTCCGCTAAAACATGTGATCAAAGCGTCATGATTAATGTACAATTATCATTTCATTCACGCATCCGCATCTCTTCAGCATTGATTGGCATTTTGCACTTTGCTCTGAAAACAATCTTCGTCTGTCTTTCTTTTCGGTAAATGAAAAAAAACAATTTTCTAGGTATTTACAAGCTTTTAAGAGAGTAGCAGCTCATAAGAAAAAGCTGAGCACATACTCGAAAAGAGTTTTTTTTATCGGACCACCCGTCTCAAATCCTAACCCTTAATAATCCTTGCTGTTTGTCAGAAGTTAAATAACAATTTTTTTATTTAGGCTCCACTCACCTGACAGCAGTTAGTGGTGAAAAAGGGATGGAGCAGCAGCTATCAGCTATTACACATTTGTCGCATTTTGCTCGAACACGGAGAGAAAAAAGAGAGTCGTGTGCTCTCTTACAAGTTTATAAGGTCATTCTCTCTCTCAGCATAATATTATATCTATTTTTTGTGAAAGGCAAGGCCAGAAATCATAATTTTTTTGTTCGGTGTAATACAATTGGGATTGCTATTTTCCATAGGTATATAAGCCAAATAATCAAACTGCACACTAACTTTATGGACCAGTCCGATATCCATCTCATCATCACGCTCATGATCAAAATCACATTTTATACGAAATGGCAATTGAATCTCTCCTCAACGCTGTAGTCACTTACTTGCTAACAGGGCGAGGAGAAGAAGAAAAAAAACGCATTTCCATTTCATAAGAGAAATATATTGCTCGTACTCTCCGGCTTTCATTGGTAATGCCATTGCCATTGCCATTTACTATTAGCATCTCTGATACTTCTTCTTGGCATTTGGCACTGGCATTATAATACTCGCTCTTTCTTTTTCCTATGTGCTCGACTCTCCACCAGAAAAGTAACAATAAAAAAATGAAAAGGAATTCGAAATGAAATGTTCGCAATAAAAACTGTCCATGTGAAAGGAAAAAAAACTTGACTTTTGGTTTTTGGTTTAGCCTCGTTAGGCGAAACCGTTTTCCCTTTTTGCCAGTACAAAGCCAAAAAAGAGAGCCTAGGCTTTTTTATATGATTTAAGCTCTTTTCCATTTTACAAGAGCACGAAAAAGACGGGAATGTGACTTTTCAAGTATTATGCTGATTCTGATGACGATGAGAGGACGCACTATAAGGAATACATAAGATGGGCAGTGCTGATATATAAAGAAGAGCACTAGTCCGTTCCATGTATTTTTTTTATTATTATTCGTACAAACTATTTTATATCTAACACTAAAGAAAACCATTATTACATGTACAAGAGAAATAGCAATATTTTATTATTATGCAGCACTACAAACTTGTTATGTCCATGAGCGTACATTGTTTCGCTACCACACTAACGCTACTCACTCGTCACTACTCTTCTTTCTCTCCCTCTGTGTGACGTAGAGCGAGATGAGTACAATATTTTTTTTCGCTGCTGAAGTAAAAAAAAATTAGATATTTTTTTGCCTGAGTTTCTAAGTTCAACTTAACCCATGAAAAAGGAATGCTTGCTTTAATGTAACCAGTTTGTTGAGACGACGACTTTTTTTACTTGCGTTTTTCCTCGGACTCTCGGACTTTTGGTCTTTTGGTCAGAGTCAGACTGGGAAAAATAATGGATATAATATGGAGGAGTAGTGAGTAGTGTGCGGTGCAGTGAGTGAGTGAGTAAGAATGAAAAAGATATTTTCTCTCGAGATGGCTTATAAGATGATGCTGATGTTGGGGAGATTCAAAGGATTATATGGATTGGATAAGGAACAATGAGGATGTTGATTATTATATGGGTAAAAGTGGATAAATAGCCGTATTATATCATTGTGGCAACTTGCTTACTGATTTGTTACATTAGTAAAAAAAATAGTTTTTTTTTGTACTTGGACTTGAAAGAAGGTGGGTTTGGTAGTAGCACAATTGACATAATATTCGCTTCACTCGTTAAATCTTAAGTGAGCTTGGCTGCAAAGGAAGGAGTCGAGCTGTTTAAGAGAAGGCAGATAATACCGACAGGATAATATTATTTTTTTTTCTATGGATTTTGCATACGGGGCAGCAAAGGGCGGATAAAAAAAATTATAGCTGAGTATAAATGTAGATATATTCGTACGTGTGTAGCTGACACTGACTTTTTCTGCTGCTATCTCAAACTGGAAGTGAACTTGGTCGCTGTTACCCGAATTGAAATGAAATGAGATTGGAGGGATCAAGATTTTAGGTTAAGTGCCACTATAAAACTCCAACAATGAAAAATGAAGTTTTTTTTAAAAGGTGGGTTCGCTGCCTTGATGGGAAACGCTGATATTTTAATGTGAAGTCTGGGATTGTAATAGCGACTATAGCGTCGTGTGTATTTTACCTCTGTTGTAGGAACACTCATTGCTTGAGCAAAGACACTTTTACATTTTGCTACTGTTCACCAGTATTTTCCTCCGAGGAAGAGTGGACTCTTTCACAGGAGAAAAAAATTATATTTCAAGCCTGTTTTTCTTTCAGCTCTTTTTCCTCTCTCTCAGACTAAAAAGTATATATTTTTGCATATAAAATACATATTCCGCATAGGTAAAATGGAACTTGCAATAAAAAACAAAAGGAGACTGCCCACGGGTTCAAGTATCGTTTTTTTCTCGTTCTTGTCTTATTACATTATGAAAAAGGGAAGATAATATTATTAGGCTTTGTTCCTGTGTGTTTTTCTGGTACCTACTCGCTGGCACTCGGCCTCTTCTCTTTTCTCTTCATGAATTAAATTAGATGAGGATGAACGATGGACGATGGGCAGTGTAGCTCTTCACATATATTATGTTTTTGTTGACTGGACTAAAATATTAAATTATTTTTTTTTAACTTTTTTCTTCGTCTTCCCGTTGTTATTGTGGTCATTGTTGGAGGTATCATTGTTGTAAGATATGAGGACGCAGCCATCAGCAGCCATGTTGAGGGATTTTTAGTGTGTGTGTGAGCCTTCAGCTTATTATGCAGTAGAGATTTGTATCAGATCAGCATTTCAGTCTTGTGGCATTAACCGGACAATATTTTATTAGCTTATTGGCTGCTCTTCAGCTCGGAATGGGAATAAAAGTGAAAAGAGAGGAATGCTATAAGATTTTTTTGTCGGTTGGGGAGAATGAAGTCGAAGTGCACATTTTCTTCATGTAATAATTATTTTCGATTTGCTCCTTACAAGAAAAATGATGAAAAAAATGCTCATTTTTTATGAAATGGAAAAACTGGTATTTCCCTTTGGATGTTGGGTAGGAAAAGGGCATTTGGCATTTTCCCTGGCTCTTTGGCTGGCTGGCAGAATACGTGCCGGAACTTGATTTACATAATTTGTTTGATTTTCTACGTTCCAACTGAGAATGATGAAGTGGGGGAAACAGGAATTTCATTAAAAGCATTTTAATTCTGAGTCTGTCAGAGTAAAAGTAGCAAAAAACACCCATTTCTAGTACTAACAATAAATGAAAGGGAAATTACCAGCTTATAAATATTTTTGCACTTTTTCTGCAATTATTTTGCAATTCCGTATTATTATGAAAGTCTTATAGATTATAACTTTGCACCCTGCCAATTTACGATGGCAGTTTTTTCCTCCCTTTCTCACATTCACTATTAAAAAGTCGTCTCCTCTTTATTCGTCTCTACAGAGAAATTAATTGCACCAATATTACTATTGCATTTCATATGCAGATGGGAATTTAATTGGACTTGTTTTTTCATTTAAAGGTGCAAATTTACGTTATTTAGTGAGTCCAGCTGCGATTACAAATTACGGCTAACGAAATCGCTTTTCATTTTTATTCAGAAAAATATTATGGAAAAAACGCTTTTTTTCTTCAACTCATTTTTTTCTATCGAACCTGATTAGCAATGAAAAATTGATTTTTCACCAGTGCATAAGTACGATACTCAATCACAATCAGGATTTTCAACCCAGAATTATATTCGTTTCCTCCAGCTCTGTTTGGGATTTTTTTTGAAAACTTCTCCCACTGCAAATTTAATCAACTTCTCGCACAGCGAGCGAATGCCAATCACTCTCGTCATTTGCTGCTACATTTTAAGCCATGAATATTAAAATAGTACACCAAAACAATTTTCATAACTTGGCTGAGATCATGATGGCAAATGAGCCACTACTTGAAAAAAAAGCCAAACTGAGCATTCATTCCCATTTGGAGTGGAGGAACAAGGATGATATATTAGCCTGAGATGCTGTGATGATGATGATCAAGCTTAATTTGTCTGCTGTGGTTCCCATTTTTATTAGCAGTGAGTCGTGATGATAATCACAAAACAAGCAGGTCCACAAAAATCTTCTCGAATAAAAAAATTGTTTTCTCTAATCATGATAATCCTCCCTGATTATTACTCTCCGTAGTCCGTAGTCCACACATATAAAAATATAATTTAAGTTGGAGAAATGCATTAATAAAAAAGTGCCCACACACAGAACATTGTACCCAGTACTCAGCTTTTTGGGAGAAGTTTCAGAAGTTTGTGGTCGCTCTTCATTCCAAGCGCAGCAGCGGAGTTTTTATCCCTAAAAATGTAGGAGAAATGGGTTGACGCTGAGAAACCGAGAAAAAAACTGCGTTTCTCTCGTTGCGCTGCCTCTCTAAGAAAAAGCATTTTAACGAACGAGACCGATAGTGATCAAGAATAATTAGAATAATATGAAGTGTATAGTGAAACGAGAGAAACCACAGCCATTTGTAAGCTCAGGTGAGAGAGGGAGACCAAAAACAACGTGGAATGGAGACTATGGCCATGGGACTATGGGAGTAACGTTTAAATGGGAAAATGGATAAAAGAAGTAGAAATGTGAGGCTACTTATATCGATAGTAGTAGTAGCGAGCTGAAATGAGAATGGGAGCTAATTGCCAACCCAAGTCTGCTAAAGCTGCTAAAAACGTATTTTTCTAAAAAGGTTGAAGAAGAATTCCATATAAAAAAATTATTATGAAGGAGGAGGATGATCGACTGCTTTTTTGCAAAGATAAGCCATTTTTTGCACTCTTGTGATGAATTGAAATAGGTGGGAAGTTCCTCTACAACTTTTTTTAGATGAATTTTTGCTTCTTCTCTTCTGCTGCTGAGGAATTGCGCACTTTAAAAACTCTTTTTCTTCTTTATTGCGCTTTAGCTTTAGTATTAAATTTGGAAGAAGGAAATTTTCTTGTGGTTGACTCCTAGCCAAGAAAAAAAAAGTTTTTTTTTCGAATATGAAATTAAAAACATTTTGCAAAAGTACTCGCTTCAGGACATGAAAACTCCGCACTTCTTTAAGCACCTAGCGCATTTATGGAGATGATAGGCTCGTGGAGCAGTGAGTTGTGAGCAGTACAAGTTATGAGCTGAAACGGATCCCATCAGCCATCAGCCTTCTGGCTTTGATAATGAGCTCCTGATAATGAACATTTTTTTAAAAAGGTCTTTTACACCAAATGTCAATATTGACACGTTCTTCCTTAGAACTCTGACAGTAAAATCGTGTTAAATTCGCATCGCCAGTCTACACTCACCCGAGAAAAAAAAATAATTTGGCAAATGCGAATGTTTTCTTCCAAGGTAGAAATGTCAGTAGCTAAAGCTGGTGTCATTTGCATCTCAGACTATTAACAAGATAAAAACTTTTTGAGATGTGATTAGCGTAGAGAGATGATCTAATAGGGGGATGCGTGGTCATAACAAATCGGAACACGACATTACATAAAAAAAGCGTTTCTCTGTTGTCTGTGAGAAAGGAATAGGTATGTAAGTAATCGAGAGGGATCTTGCTGTGAAAATTCAGATTAGATATTTAGATGGTATCTGTAGGAAATATGGCTGGGATTGTTCTTAGAAGATTTTAATAGCGAGGTGAAAATCAAATCATGATAAATTATCAAGTGTTAAAGTTGCTGATGTGATTTATTTCTCTGTAGGTGGTGCATGTACACAACTCTGCGTGGTGAATTGGCAAAAGTGAAAAAGGCTTGTTGAGGAAAGAGACAAGTTGAAGCGGACTAAGCGGAGGAGCTAGGAGGAACGACTTTAAAATAGCAACAGAGTGGAACTCTGGTACTGCGGCTACTGTGACGAGGACGAGAGGCGAGAAAAACTCGATTTAGTAGAGCGACAGAGAGCTTCAGCACACATATCCCATTAAAAAGACACGTCTTTCAAGAAAATAATAATAAAATAATAGAAAGAAGTTGATAAAGCTGAAGGAGCTACTAGTCCCCCTTCCACCCAGGAATCTGAGGAACGTCACGATCCGAACTAAAAAGAAGAAGAAGCCGCGGACAGATCGTGAATTCCTTTTAGAGGGCTGCTCATCTCCTCATCAGCGAGTTGGACAAGTGCAGAATCATCAGCATCAGAATCATCATCTCGAGGAGAGGGAGCCGCAGCTAGAAGGAGCAGAGGAGGAGGAGCAGGATCGGGTGTTGGTGGACTTGTCAATGAGTCCACCGGCCGTCGCCTGGATCCCCACTACGATGGACACAGAGTCATTGAAAAGTGGCTTTAGCGAGATTAGCAACCGCTCCAGACGGATTGTGACCACCCCGTCTGGGAACACTCCGCTTGGGGGAGGATTCGGAGGATTTGGAGGTGGTGGGCTTAGCCTCACCCCCAACATTAACGGTGGGATTAATGGAGGACTAATCCATTCTCCTTCCGTAGTATCCAGTGGCGGTGTTGGAGGTGTGGTTGGATCAGGAAGCGTCTCATCCTTGTCACTACCTGGTCGTCATCATCACAGGAGTCATCATCATCGCTCACATAATCACAGGTAAATGAGAAATATATATATTTTTTACACTTTTTTTCGCCAGATTACTCCTTCCAAAATCCTGACAAGATGAAGAGAGAGAGAGAGAGAAAAGATTGTTTCGGGTGAAAAGTTGTATGAAAGGTGGAAGTGTTAGAAGAAGGTGTCCACCTTCCCTCTTCGGCTCTTGTAAGGAAGGGTGTCGGTGTCAGTCTTCAGCTTTTCACAAAATAAAAAATGGAAATTGACTGGGATGATGGGACTCGCATTATACAGAAGTTGGATACGTGAGCATAACTTCCCTTCGATGCATACTTCTTCTCGTGAGAGTTAGAAGAGCTTTAGAGGAGCCGTGGCAGATAGAGCAACAGAAGGGAAGCCATTATCAAAAGATGATGAATAACATTATTATTGTTATTGTTATTGCATGAAAAAGAGTAGGCACAGAGAATAAGAAGAATAGAGCGGAAGAAGCCGAAGAAGAGACTATCAGGGAAAAAAGAATAACTCATGTAAAGAGATACTTCTTCTTTTTAATACGAGTGAATAGTTTGTTGGAGTTCCGTTGAGCAGGTAAAAAAATTCTTTCATGGACGACTGAGGACTGTTTTCTTTTTTAGAGTTGCCTCAACTCACTCAGCCTGTTAGAAAAAGGTAGTCACTGCTTTCCATCATATCCTCAAAATGAAAATTTTGATGATGATAATGATGATATGCGATGGTCATGTCTACGGCCACGGCCACTCATTTTCTTCAGAAGCAGGTTCCCATAATGTAGCCCCATGCATTTGGAGTGAAAAGGAAGTGAAATGCATGCAGTGTACTAATAATATTACTTTATGTTATATAACGAGGCATAACAGAGGGGAAAACAAGTTTATTCAAAAGAAAAAAATTGAGATTTTTTTTAGCATAGGGAGACGTCCAGCGAAAGAGACGCCTTGCACCTGCATAATACAATAATTGTAGAATTATTAGGAGGAGAGGGAGAGTGAAATGTGGAAGGAATTGTTGAGGAGGTAGGTGGAGTAGTGGCTTTGGCTGTGCGGCTGTTTCCACTTTTCAATGTGAGCTAACTAGTAAAGTAGCCACGGCACAAAATTTAAAGGATTTAAAGTGTTTGGTATTCGGCGTTAATGACAGCAGTCTATTTGACATTAAGTGCAAATCATCTTTAGTCATCTTTAGCCATGGCTATTGACTAAAATTAAGCGCTCAGCACTCATTTGGATGTCGTGTCACCTAAGTCATATAGTAACATTACCTTATAAAATAATTCTTTTATCGGCGTTGAATATCTAAAATTTTTAAAAGGGTAAAGGTGTACAATTGTGGGTGCGCTACTCGTCCTTAACTTTTAAATAACTACAAATTTTAAAATTTAAAACAATAATTGTGAATGGTTTTGATTTTTTGGTGTGTTGTTTTGTACGACTGGTTGCTCTTTCTCTCTCACGGAGAGACACTTCAAAAACTTTTTTTTCCTATGAAGCACGGGAAAAATGTTGAAGAGTTCTTGAGGGGGTATAGGAAAGGAGCCTTGAGTGAAGTGTTGGTTTGCACGATGCGGTAGTTTGGTTGGGAATTTTGAGTGTATTTTCTCTAAGTGATAGTTAGTTAATAGTGGGAGGAGAGAGAGGGAGAGTGGCTTGTTGTGTTTGCGTGCACCAACAAGATTACACGAATGAATGGAAGATAATAAATGATGATGATCATAGTGGAATGGCAAAGAGAAAAAAAATTATGGATCCGGATGAGACCAAGACCATGACCAAGCTGCCGCATTTTACTAACAGTGATAGTTCCCTTAGTGGTAGTAGCAAGGTTTGAGTTGGAGTTTTTTTTACCAAGTTAGCACTAACGAAAGAAGAAAAAAATTTCACGAATTATATGCCAGGTTGTTATTCTCCTTCTTAGGGAGAAAATATACATTTTTTGCCGAATTGAGTTTGAGTTCGTGTGGCGTGCTATGTGGAGAAAATGGGGAGGCTTCTTCAACACTTGATAGTTTTTTATGCGGGAAAAAGTGTATATAAATGATGATGATCATAGTGGAATGGCAAAGAGAAAAAAAAATTATGGATCCGGATGAGACCAAGACCAAAACCAAGCTGCCGCATTTTACTAACAGTGATAGTTCCCTTAGTGGTAGTAGCAAAGTTTGAGTTGGAGTTTTTTTTTACCAAGTTAGCACTAACGAAAGTATAAAAAAATTTCACGAATTATATGCCAGGTTGTTGTTCTCCTTCTTAGGGAGAAAATATATATTTTTTGCCGAATTGAGTTTGAGTTCGTGTGGCGTGCTATGTGGAGAAAATGGGGAGGCTTCTTCAACACTTGATAGTTTTTTATGCGGGAAAAAGTGTAATGAAATGAGCTAGAAATTACTCTCGTCAGTACCTACAAACAAAAAGGCATTTTTGGTTATTTTCAAGTCATTAAAATAAATACGGAGAATTGGCTGTGACGACGAGTAAAACGGGGAGGGTTTTTAAGTGGTAGTGAAAATGGATGAAGAATTTATGAAAGATTACTTCTTTAAAGGAATGAAATTATTAGGCTTTTGCTATCCATATGGATTGTGTAAGTGAACGGCTCATCAGCGTTTATAGCGGAGGATGATGATAGGGAACATTACTGCTTTTTGGAGAAAAAATTTATAGATTTTTTGTATAAATTTGTAAAAATTTTGTTTTTCTTGCAGTAGATCGGGCCGGAACTCTCGGCGAGAGGAACCACTGCTAGAAACTCCGGAGAGTGGACATGGAAGCAGTGAGCTAGTAATGGACCACCAAATCATCGCGTCTTGCAGCTCAAAGCCCAGACAACAACAGGGCCCCCTCCGCCATCCCACAAACGGTGAGGGAGGGCCATGAAGTCATCGAAGTGCAAATCCTCCCTCAGGTAACATACATCACAAAAACTGAAACTTATTTTTACCCTCCACACTCTCTATCCAACAGAATATCACACGCCATGCTCAACTCTTTTTTTTTAAATTATTTTTTTCTGAACATTAAATATTCAAAAAGCGTGTATAAAATTGATTGTTGATAATTTGTAACAAAAAGACGTGAAGTCACTCACCACCGTACCACTCCATAAAAATCCTTCATGTACACTATCATCTATTTTTGTCTTTCGTGCTTGAAATAAAAACTCCTTTTTTTCTCAGCCGAGAAAAAGAAGGTAGATCATCTAGCAGAAAAATCTATTTTGTTTTCGTGTTTTAAAAAAAGAAATTCTTCTTTCGACAAACCGTGTCAAATTAGGGATTCAGAGATCCATGACGGAGCGTGGTAGAAAGAGAAGTAAAATTTCTTGGCTGTTCTCCTCATACTGCGCTAACAGATTTAGATTAAGCACTTTTCTAGCTGTATCTGACGTCGAGTGACTGAAAACTATTTTAAACCGGAAAAGGACTACAATGGAAATAATAGGAGGCTCGGAGACTGTGTGATTCTATTTGACTTATTTTTTAATACAATTTATTTTTACAAGATGAAAGCCAAGTCGAATCGACACTCAAATAGAAAAGAAAGGAAACCAGAGATTTATCTAATCCTCTCAGCTTTCAAAGACGGCAGTTGATTAATGAATTTAGTGACACGTATCTAATTGGTAGATTGTAAACTAAAAAACATTTTGGTTTCTATTTTTTTCTCTTTAGGATGACGGCTGGGGCGATGCAGCAACAGCTGTCACCGGGAACACATCGGACCGTTCCAACTCGCCTATTGGGAACGGCGGTACTGTAAATAGTATAAAGTGGGCGACCATCCCGCCAGAAAACCAGTCGTCTGATAATCTCGGCTGGTGTCAGCGCTACATCGGCTCTGTGATAGGAGCCGGAATAGTCGTAGTCGCCGTAGCAAGTCCGATTGTCATGGTAGTCGGCCACCGAATCGGATTCCCTCCCTCCCGACCTGTTACCAATACCCGAGAGTGTGGCCCAGAGTGTCATGCTTTTCTACTCGCTCTCGCTGTCAAACTTGTCGCACTGTTTGGAGCTGTGTGGGCAATATTTTGGAGGGGCTCGACTGCAACAATGCCCAGAATCTTCTTTTTCCGTGCCATCACTCTTCTTCTTGCCTTCCTCGCTGCTTTCACTTTCTGGCTCTTTTATTGGGTAAGTCACAACAACAACAAATAATCTCATAACCACTCAGCTCCACAATTTACTTCGAGAAAAAATTTTTCTAAACAAATTCAAAATAAAATCATCTCTCAATTACTACCATTAAAAATATATTTTTTAAAAAAAATATCTTCAGTCCCGAATGAAATCACAATTTCCCACCAAACTCTTCAGTTTTTTTTTACATTTTTACGTGACCATAAATCCCAATTCTCAGTTTGGCACTGCATGATTACACTTTATGTAGATTNAATCACAATTTCCCACCAAACTCTTCAGTTTTTTTTTACATTTTTACGTGACCATAAATCCCAATTCTCAGTTTGGCACTGCATGATTACACTTTATGTAGATTAAACCGTAATAAAAAATCCTTTCATGAATATCATGACTATAAAGCGGATCATCATCCTCTCAATTCCTCTTTTTCCAACACAATCCTTTCCCGTCTTCTCTCCTCTTCAAGTCACCCGACAATACACAAAAAAGAGATGCGCACTATCCCCATACCAAAGCCAATCTCCGTGCAAGTTGTTGTAAAGTTGGTTTTGCCGTGTGCATTTCTTCATCCTCATGTGGACGTGGACAAAAAAAAATATTCTTTTTTATACACATTTTGTAAATTTTTTTTATATCCTGAGCTAGTCGTGCATTGCTCATTTTTATGACAAGTAATTACGAGGCATTATATCAACCAAGTTATGTTAGATTCCTCCTTTTTCTCCTTCACCCGAGGAGAGCATGATGTATGGAGAGATCGCTATGCTCCTTTCATGTAAAACTCTACTTTGTTATTATCCTGCTACTTTTTTTTATCATTACACAACAGGAACAAGCTACCTGGCCGTAAAGGAGAGTAACAATATAATGATACCTGTAATAATAATAATGGTACAGCAATAAACAAGACGGAGACACAAGCGGATGATGGAGAGAGCCTGAAAAAAAAGTCTCTTCATCTTCCTTTTGATATTTTTTGTCCTTTTTTATTCAAAGCTAAAGCTCCTACGGAACACAATTATTGTAGTAGAGGCGAGGGAAAAGAAGGGAGAAAAAACAGAGACATGAGTTTAGCTGTTTTTGACAAAATATTTTGCAACTGAAGGAAAATTGGCTGTTGAAAAAAATGTCAAAAGAAAAAAGCGCGTTTTTTCATGACGTGACCGTCTCCGACAAAATGGAAAGGACTTTTTTAATTTGATTTTTGTTTTGTGGGATTTACCAAACGTATTTAAAGATGAGGGAATGATGATGGGACTTTTAATGAAGATCATGACCATAAAAATGAGCTGATTCGAGACGATTACAATGATAATAATGTGGTTGTTGATGTTGTGGGGCTTATTTTTATTGATGACATTAGGGGAAAGATTTTTAAACGTAAAATTTTTATTTTTTGTTTTCTTTGAATAAAAAATAAAGGTACGAGCGGAAGAGGACGGGGATTTGTCGATTGTCGGCGCGACAGCGTTCGCCGGTGGTCTGGCGGATGCGTTACTGGCCATTCATTATCTAGGCGTGTTGCTTACAGAAGTTCGCCACATCTCGCCGCAGTTTCAGGTAAGCAGGACGGAAAAAAATTTTACAGGCTATTTTCCTCAGAAAAGATTGCCATTTCGCATTTCGTTCAGAAATAAAAGTATTTTTTCTTGAATTTTCAAGTTGTAAGTGCGTAAATGTTCCAATTATACAAACGAGCTCAAATAATAATAGTGCGACTTTCTTTGCACAGGTAACAGTTGTGAGATCGCCAGATGGGATGTCCAAGACGTGGACAATGGGCAGTTTAAGTATTCAGCGGGCAGCTGTGTGGGTGCTCCAGCACTACTACGCAGAGTTTCCTTTGTACAATCCTCATCTAGACAGGTTGCCTCCGATTCGGAAGCGGCATCCCTCCATAAACAACTCGACGGCGACATCATTTAAATTTTACGACTTTGATGGAATCTCATCCTCGTTCACACCGGTACGATAAAAAAATAAAATATATTGCCAGTGCACTCTTAATGTGGAATGCCATACGTGATGGAAAATTTATTGTAATGCGCTGGAATTTTATTTTTCTCATTTTCACAGAATGGTCGAATGTCTCGTCGTGGGTCCTCGCATAATGAGCGCTTCTACGAGGAGCATGAGTATGACAGACGTGTGCGGAAACGCCGGGCGAGATTGGTCGCAGCAACTGAGGAAGCATTCACTCACATCAAAAGGCTGCAGGATGACCAAGGTAAAGGTAAAGTCAAATAGAAGCAATTTTTCTTCCTCCTTCACTATAAAAAATTACTTTCATTTTTCTTCCCCTTTTCTAACTATTTTTTTCTTTTCTTGCCAAAATAAAAAATTAGTTGAGTGCCACCCCGTCACTATATTTTTTTATATTTTCTGACACACACGCACATCTACCTACCAGCTAATGATCCAGATTAGTCAGCTCTAATTGGTCTATCACAAAATTTTTTTAAAAAGAAAATTCGTTCTCCTCTTTTTTTGCCAAGTCTACCAGAGGCTTGACTAATTAGAGGAAATCCTTCGTCCCTATAAAAACTCTACCGAATGGAGCGGATAAAAACGCAACCCTTCAAAACTCTTTCATTTTTCAGCTCTTGCTCTTTTCCTCTTTGCATGAATGAGCTTGCCCGAGTCGAATTAGTAAAAAAATTAGTTGCTACTCCCCTTTCAGTTTTCTCCACTCACTCATTTATTCCCATTATATTGGAACGGAATATTTTTTTTATTCCCGTGAATAAAATTCTCAACTTTTCCAAATGCATTTTTTTCTCCTTCAAAATTTCATAATTACTACCCTATTCCTCCCTCTCAGAAAAATCTTTTTTCTGTCTGATTTATCAAACATTTTATAGCAATTATATTGACTAGTGGCAGTAGCCACATTAGTGGATAAATGGAAACAGATTTCACTCGAAATCCATCATCATTTTTCCCAGAGAGAGATTCTCACTCCAAAATTAGTGAACCAATCAAATTTTATTGCTCCGTTTTTCTCATCACTTTTTTCCACGAATTGATAAAAAAGGGGGAAATGATTGAGTTTAGCACAGCACATATATATCCCCCGCATTTACAAAAATGGCTGTTGTGCATTACGTAACAGGTAGAAAAAAGGGAGATAATGAGAAGAATGACTTCTTTTCTTATGGTCACTCACTAATTACATTATCACCGCTGCGCCTCCTCTGTCCGTCCCGTGCAAATCACTTATTTGATTGGACGGACAGCACCGAACACCTCAAAAATATGTTTTTTTTGCCTTGCTCTTGGAGTACAGACGGAGTGAGAACAACTCAAAAAAATATTTTTTGAATTTGGCAATGCAAACGGTGTACACATGTAGTGTACTCATCATCTCCATTTTTTCCGTGGCTGTGTCACTCACTAATTACATTATCACCGCTGCGCCTCCTCTGTCCGTCCCGTGCAAATCACTTATTTGATTGGACGGACAGCGCTGAACACCTCAAAAATATGTTTTCTTGCCTTGCTCTTGGAGTACAGACGGAGTGAGAACAACTCAAAAAAATATTTTGGATTTGGCAATGCAAACGGTGAACACATGTAGTGTACTCATCATCTCCATTTTTTCCGTGGTTGAACCAGCCAAACATGTCAATTCTCAATTTGCCTCTTATTCTTTCTCTTTAAAAAGCAATGTGCAAGTCATTCGTGAAAATAAAAAAAATTGTACATGGACCGAAAACATTTTCTTCTATTATTGCTGCTCACTCAGCAATCACCTAACAGAATATTTTCAATCTTTTTATTATTTTCATTCATCCTTTATTTCCTTTAAGGAAGAACATGATTGGAGGGATTTTCTCTTTTCAAACATTTTTCAGCACAAAAATCACTTTTATAATTTAAGGCTTAGGCTTAGAGAGACATCAACATTTTTATTCAATTTGGCAATGTGGTGATGTGCCCACGCCGTCTCATCGGAGAACAGATTGTCTTCATTTCACCACTGACCATAGTTCTCTTCTCTACAATTTCCGCTTAAAAGCATTTCTTAAGCTTTTTCCTGTAAAAGCTCCATTCACAAGCTGATCGCTGTAATTTTAGGATTTACATTAGAATGAGTAGTCCTCCATTAACGCATCAGCATCACATATTTTCCAATTTTCAGCTAATTATTTCGTCATTTCAAATCTTGTCTGTAATCTGCACAGGAAAAAAAATCAGTTTTTCCAACTCTGATCCGTTCCCTTTCTGCTTTGTTGCACTCATTGTCAATGAGTTTCTCACAAGAATTTTCGCTTATGTAAAGTGAAATCGATTTTTAAATTATTACAAAAGAGTGTTTCAGCTGCAGCTGCCTTTAACTAAATTAAAAATGCAAGAATGTTGTAGTCGGTCCCAATAATCTCCATTTTTTATCCTGATTTTGCATTCAGCGATAGCGATACCATGAATGAATATTTTTCTTTGTAAGATGCTACGAATATTTTTGAAAATTGATGGATCATCCATTTTCACTATCGACATGTAGTAATTAGCATCAAGCGCGGTGTGTGGCATCACTCCTTTCTTACAGCTCCCCAAGTTAAAAGAGCAATTTGTAGCTGTCTCACGGACCTAGAAAAAAATATCGGCTTGACTTGATGCTGAAGCTGATGTGATGTGCTTTTAACTTTTTTTTCTACTTTCAACTTCCATTGTCTGAATGATTGTCATTTATTATTGGAGAGTGAATGCAATGCATTTAGAGGGAAAACGTTTTAAAAAATATATTCTTTTTTTTTGACAGTGGTTGCCCATTTTTACGAATCACTAATCAATTTTGGTGCTGTCTTTTTTGGCTGTTGTAGGTCCTGCCGTTCCTTTGGATGCGATGGAGGCAGCCGCCGCAGTGTTCCCGAGTTTAGCTCGTCCCCTACAAAAATATTTGCGGGTGACACGTCAACAACCGTGGCACACTGCTGAGAGTGTTCTTCATCATCTCGCCGCTTGTCTCCGACTTGGTCTTGCCCCGAGGGCGTTCCTAGACAGATATTTATCGTATCAACCTGTGCTCCAGGTAAAAAATAAAAGAGAGCCATCTTATATAACAGCATAACCAGATCAAAAAAAAATTCCTTTTGCGCTAAAACTGCACGACCACTTTTGACGGATTTGTATCAGCTTCACATTATGCTATTTATAGTTCTATTGAGAGATACGCGGCATGATCCTCTTATTGATTTTTTACCGTTAGAAAACAGCAAAAAATAGAAATAGAGTCCCGTTTTGAAATGCTCTCAGATTAAGCTGCATGCTAATACTGAAATAATAATAATTGTGAGCGAAGCTAAGCGATAATTAAATTCTAATGAGGAGCAATTAATCAACATCATCCGAGCTGCTCTCGTAAAGGAACTCGCAATTCTTTGTCGAATAATATATTTTGTCCTGTGCAGTTTCTTTCCCTAAAGGAAACCGCACAAGACTTCAATTATGTGTGACTGTGCAATTAAATTGCTCCCTGTAGCTCGTACCGAATAAAATAAAATTGCAAAATTGCCTTCCGAACGTGTTGTCTTAGGAAGCACTGAAATATCTAAGCTAATTTAAAATGATCCCTGCTGCGCTAGAAAACAAGGACAAATTAGTCAGCGAGCATTATTGTAAAGCAACAGTGCATGGCGATATTATTTTGAGGCAATCTGAGACAAAAACGGGCTAGAAAGTTTTATGGTTTTGTACGATAATGCAATAAAAATGCTCGCAGGATTTTTGGCTTTTGTCAACTAGCCCCTTGCAAATAAATTCCTTCGATGTGGTCGTCCTTCTCAAAAAGGAATTTTAACCGAAAAAGCAATTCTCGAGCATTCCTCTGAAATCGCAGAGATCTTACAGTTAGTAGAACCAAAGGATTCAGGTTTCTTCACCTTTTAGAAATAATAAGCTCATGTAACCTGAGTCATCCTCTTTAGTAGCAGTATCCGTGTGGAGCGCACAAAAAGCTGAGTACCTATTCATTGTTCAGTAATTTATCTGACAGGAAATATCTATAATCAATGGTATTGGTTAACCATAACTCATTTATTGAATTTATTTCGGTTCAAGTTCTCCTATTTGCAGCAGGGAGAGTAGTATAATTTGAATTAAATAAATTAGTTTAGTACCACATCACATGCGATATTGTGAGATGGGATATGCTAAGGGAAAAATTAAAAATTATGAGCTCGCTTCTTCAATAAACCAACCACGATATGCGCATAAACATTTGTAATGAATGGACAGCTCAGTGATTTGTTGCTCCTGTTTTTTCGCAAGCTTATAGCAATGATCGAGAAAAAAATGCGAGGTGGCTGCACACAGTAATTTTTCGTCTTTTACAAAATCCTTTATTATGGTGGCAGGATCGCTTTTTCTTTTTCTTATCTTGAACAATGAAACCGGGCTCAGAGGCAGAGGAAAATTGCAGGGAATATAATTTAATGTCAATAGAGATCCTCAAGGATAGGAATGGGAAAAGAAAATTATTATTTTTCTTTTAAAGATTTCAAAGATTTTAAAGATAGCTCTTGGAAAATGTGAAGACAGCTTTGTGCAAATAAATCAAGCGTTTTTTTGTTGCAGCGTCTCTGACAAAAATATATTGAACTTTAAGCGATAATGTGTAATTTTATGTGGACGTGAAATTTTTAAGTGTTTCTTTTGTAATTTTTCTTTAAAACAGGGGAGCCGGGAAGGTAGCGTGTCATCGTGGGCTCTTGTCAGTGACTTTTCAGTTTCGAGGACTGTGGCAAAAGACACAAACTTTTTGCTGAGGAATGGAGAAGTCAGCCTCTACATTACTGTTGCACCCTTACCCCACTTTAATCTCACCGAACAAGTTGTGGACCCGAAAACGAACAAATTCACTCTTCGACTTAGCTCCGAAACATCCGTGTAGAGACTAAAAACAGTGTTCTTTTCAGCAAGAGAAGAGGAGAAAGACGCTTTAAGTATTTTGAAACGTCAAGATTTTTACCATGTTTTATACAAAATATTATTATTAATAAGCCACTTGTAAGACAAACAACTTCTTCATATCAACTTTTTCTTAGTGAGCGATCTGATTAATGGTTTAGAGTAGTTATAAGTAAATAGTCCTACAATAATTATGATTAATGGCCGTACACAAAAAAATATTTATGTAGGCAGCAGGCAGGGACATGTCGTAGAATAGTTTTTAAAAAATTGTTATTGTATATATTTGTATTACTGTCAGGGACAAAGAAAGAGGGAACAACTTCTTTCCTAAAAAAATTAATCGTGCTTTTACACGAAACTGTAAGGAAAGCTCTGCTATTTCACCAAATAATAGCGGCTCTTTCCTCCAGCACAAATCATAATGCTCACTCATATCATATTATAGTAAGAGTACATGTCTTTAAGACATTTTTCTTCTTTCAGACTATTTTCACTAAAAAATACAATCGCTTTTCTTGTTAAAATACTGATTAGAAAATTAGGCAATATATCAGACTAAAAATTCTCAGCTTCCCCTTAAGAAGAATTATTATTCGTAGGACATATCAAAACAAAAACTTGAGCAAAAGCTGCCGTAACTATTGTGCTTAATAATCTCTGCAAACTAATCGTAAGCATTCTATTTTTTAACAAGATATTTTATTTTTGTGTTCTCTGTGAGGTCAGAATAAAAAGCCTGAACGTATTTATTGAGTAGCAGTAGTTGCATAATGTAAAAATTTAAGAGACCAACTCCATTAATTAACCCATCGGATTTTAATTCAACTTTCGTCGTTTCTTTTGTTATCTCGAAAGTGTAAGCATAATATTAATATACTGTACTTTAAGTAACTCTAATCAGTAAACATCATCATTAGATATAAAAGTCACTTACTGCCCCAGTGAACTTGGCGTTTTTCAGAAATTATCATAATGCAGGTCTGTATCATACAAACGCAAAGTAGTTGTAAAGATGTAACCTTTTTATTGCTAAAAAATGTTTAAGGAGCTATATATTTATAAAAGTTACTAATCAGTATCATCATCATCAATAATATTATTTAGTTACATGAAAATACTGTAAGAAAATAAAGATGCAAATCAATACAAACCTTCAAAATATATTATGAAATAACTCAATGCTTTATTTTCATAAAACA
Organism: Acrocyrtus sp. NNG-2020; assembly: GCA_027744115.1. Taxonomy (NCBI): domain Eukaryota; kingdom Metazoa; phylum Arthropoda; class Collembola; order Entomobryomorpha; family Entomobryidae; genus Acrocyrtus; species Acrocyrtus sp. NNG-2020. The sequence continues at coordinate 9,924 of JAHZND010003176.1, read as the reverse complement.
TAACGGACATGATTAAAATCTCATTCCATATACGAGACATTTCCCATTACATCAGATTTTCATATATTTTATTTTATTATATTAAAATTATAGATTATTTTTCAGTTCTACAATGGCTTGATACAAATAGCATTGTGATCAATGTAAAGTTGATCGCACTCATTCTCACACTTTTTGATATCGTTAGACATTTTTGCCAATCAAAATATGATACTGCAAAATCATTATACAACATTTTTAGCAATCGAAATATTGTAATCAGAGAAAGCAGTATCATGTGTCGTGTCGAGGAGGGTCTGCTTAACAGGTACAGGTAAATTTTCCTTTTCCAATTACTTCATATAGCGTTTTTGATAAATCCACACTTTTCATCTAGCAAATATTATAACTATCCTACCATTTATACTTAACTATGAAAATATTGGTAAAATTCTTTCTTCGTTTTATGCACACATTTTCCTTCCACATCTATCAACAAAACTGACGGTGGGCCCGTCAGGCAATACAATTAAAATAATGTTTGCTATATTGCTACTGTTACTTATATAAATTCTGATTGTAAAGAGTATATATAATAATTATTAGTTGATATTAGTATTATAGCCTATATAAAAATTGTCGAAAGCAATTGTCACATAAATAGACCGAATATGCATCAGATCAGCAAAGGGAACTTCGGAGAAATCTTCGATTGCCTATGCGGGCCGTAAAATCTCAAAAACTGTAAATACTGCAAAGCTTTTTAAATAATCCGAAAACCAAACACGAACGCTTATACTCTTGGCAAATAATTAACATAAAAAACTATACAGACGCAAAATCAATAACCTCAAAATTCCTAATCTTCTAAAAGCAGTGTACACAGAGCGTCGCGTCGATGGAGCCCAATCCATCTCAAGTATACTCCATCACGTGATGATGAAATAAAAGAACGGCAAGTCTTAAGTAGCACACATTTCATAATAACTATATCGTCTTATATATTTTTTCGAAGAATTTTTATCTTAGTAAAACTCATATAATATAACTGAATTAAATTCTAAAAAAAAACTCGTAAAGCTTTAAATAATACAACGGCTGTAGACTAATTGCCAAAGTCCCGGATTGCCAACCCAGGCCGAATTGCTCAAGTCCCGGACTGCCAAAGTCCCGGATTGCCCAAGTACCTAATTGCCAAAGTCCTAGATTGCTCAACTCCCGAACTGCCAAAGTACCAAATTGCCAAACTACCTAACTGCCCAACTAAATAATAAAAATGCTGAAAATAGTTCATATTTACAATTTTATTAGACTTAGATATTGATTTCAACATTAACATTATATTGCGAAGGAAGCTCAACAAGACACTTTGAATGACTCAACTGCCCAACTACCATGCCGGAAATTAAATTGTACATTGTACTGGACATATGTATGTCTCATTACATAATGATAAAAGATAATTTTTTTAAGTCTTTGTTTTAAGAAAATACTCAACAGGTTGAGACGGAGTAGGATAACTTACAATTAATTAGATCATACAATGCCACGTATACAGTGCCACATAAAGAATACTTTAAAGTTTCAGCCACAACTTGGATTTAAATACATTTGAATATTTTGTATGCTCCCCAGCTTAATCTTTAATGTAGGCAAATTGAAAACGTTTTGCATTTTTACTTTTGCTTTTATCATTTTCTCAATTATTAAAATAAAGCCAATCGACAGAATTAATTTTTAATAGTTGTCAAACTGTAGCCTTCTGGCAAGTGGGTAAATAATTTAAAAATATTTGTAATAGTTTAAATTTTTGTTCCTGTCCATATTTTCAAACGACCTAAGTCTATGTCAATTAATTTAGAGTAGGTAAGTGAAATAAGCTACACAAAATAGGAAATGGCTACTAATAGCTCAGTTTTTCCGGAAGTTTTTGTGAAGGTGAGACAAGCTCTAGATGATTCGCTCAAAGGTCATCGTTTGACTTGGACGCAAATTGGCTATGATAAAAATGTACTCGAAAAGGAACTTTTAATTGCGACTAACGTCAATAATGCCATCAGCGCTTGCAAACGGATTGTGGAAAAGGATTTGAAAGAACATCAGGATAGTCTAGTGAATGTGAAGAAAGCAGTTAATGATATTTCCACGGAATTAGGGTACAATGGCATGGCAAACGTTCTAAAAGACCTCAACCTGGAAGGAATGAATTTATTACAGACATATAATGCTCTAGAGAATAAATACGAACAATTAGAGAGAGAGAAAAGGGGAAGAATAAAGAAATTTCATCAATTTCAGGAGGAAATACTAAAAATTAGTCAGGAATTAGGAGAAGTGTTTACAGTTTGTACACTAAATGGCATTCCATCGCGAGAGAAGGTGGCTTCATTGGAGAAGACTCTGGACAACTTGAAATTAAAAAAGAAGACTGTAATGAAAAATTTTCATATCTACCGAAAGAAAATTGCAGAGAGGAATCGTTTCGTGATAGAGGATTTGTTGATTGATGGGAAAGAACTTAACGAAAGTAATCTAATCTTCACTACAGAAGTAAATGTCCTGAGCAACGAAGTACAAACCTGTTTGAAAAACATCCTCGCTGATCTAGACTCCAAGGTCAATGAAATTTGTGAAGAAGGCAAGAAGTGTTGGCAAATACTTGAAGAACGAAATGCCAGATTAGATGGAGGAGAGCAAGCCCTGAGCAAGTATAGAGGAGAGTGCGGTCCAATCAGGTCGGAATTTAGGAACGGTGATGTCTACACACCAATCATTTTAGCAAAGGTAAGAGTGACATTTTTCTCGCTTTTTTCTTCAATTATGCATACAGGAGAAAGCAATTAGCCTCACAATTTCATAATGGCAAGGCAAGCTTCCCACAAAATTGTACCGCTAACTGTCAATACCGTTACGCTATCCAAATTAACTTAGTTAGAGCTGCTGCATATACTTTCATAGCAAAAACAATTTTTTGCTTCCCATGATTGGCATGATTTGAGTGACCGTTTGACATTCGCATTCGAATTGAGATAATATTTTAGAGATACGCTTTCCGCCCGCTTCTGTAACTTTGGCTTGATACTTTAATGACGTCATCAAAGTAGAGGGAAGGGGGATCTGGCGAATTGATGACAGAAGATGACATAGAGGGTGGGGGGTCTGGCCATAATATGACGTCATCATAGCATTTTTTGAATGTAACTAAATTTAATTTAAGTAATGGGTCAAAAGGTAAAATAAGTAGACAGTAGAAATAGATAGATACGGTGAGTTAAATTTTATAGTTTAAGGAGATATTCGTGAAGTGATTAGTTATAGTTTAAGTGTTTTACGAATTTAAGTTTTATTTAGAATTTAGCCGGTGATAAGTTGAGTAAAGAATCTTCCCCTTGTGTTCATACTTACAACCCTAATCATACATACCGCAGTTTTAACATTACAACATGCGTTAAATTTTTAATTGGCAATGGGTCAGTTTAGCTTTAAACAAATTTGAACCACATTCTAATGGACACTTTTTAAAAGAAAAGCCGTCCAGCCACTGTATAAACCTAAACTTCTCGTACAAACCATGTCTTTTCTAACCTAACCTGACCATAATCAAAGAAAACAAGAGGTAACATTTAATGTAATACAAGGCCTCTCGACTGACCCATCGCACGACCCTAAATTCGAGGGGACTTTTGTCGTAATGTTCTATTAACTTTAGTTGGGCAGTTAGGTCGTTGGGCAATCTGGTACTGTGGCAGTTCGGGAGTTGGGCAATCCGGGACTTTGGCAGTTAGGTACTTCGGCAATCCGGGGCTTTGGCAGTTCGGGACTTGAGCAATTCGGACTGGGTTGGCAATCCGGGACCTGGGCAATTAGCCGGCTACGAATACAACAGTTGGCTTCGTTGTAAGCAATAATAATGTGCTGTGTAGCATCAGTGCACTGTGTGAAAAAATTTTTTTTACTCACAGTTCTTTTGTAAAATTCTCAAAAAACTAATTTCTTACTGCATAATCTCAGGGCAAAAATGTTGCAGTTTTTTCATGGCTGAAAGCGCTCAGGTTTTCATATTTCATATTCCTTCCATTTTTAACGACTTAAGCCATTTCAACTTACTTCGTTAATTTTACCAGCTTCATAACTCGTCCTTGTTTTACCCTCTCAGACTAAATCATACGAACATTCAAAAAACTCATATATATTTTCATAAAGCCTCAAGTAAACTTATAAGCACTTGTTTATATTCTAAATTAGAAAAAATAGTATTAGGAATAAGTTTATATATTACGTAACAACGTGCTTGCAATCTAAATAACTGTATCTTTGCATTTCTCTCAACAATAATTCAACATCACGTAGATTTATAGTGCCACAAAGGCATACCTTATTCTTATGTCAACGCAAGAAAATGCGATGCTAATTGCATTAAACCACCTTCTCTTCCTATTGAGTACTTGAAAGAACTCCTGGACAGAAAAAAATACCTACCCATCGCTATCCACCATCCACATCAACAAAACAGAGAGACAAGTTGCCCCTAAAAATTACACTGCATACCTATCTACCTACCTACTTTCGCTCCCTCAATCTCTCTTCAATTTATATGCTTTCTCTTTGTAGTCTAAAATTATTATATTTATTGGTTGTGGTATTGTGTAGTAGTACGTAACGGTGACATTAGGCATTTTAAAAAGAGATTTCAATTGTTTTTTGTATTGAATTTAACCTGCCAGCAGCACCAGCATATCCCTCATTCACATCAAAATCACAAAACTGCTTTCTACCCATTTCGGTTTCTCTCTTTCTAACTAGAGTTTTGTTTTTAGTAGATGAAAAGGTGGAAATGTGCACACTCACTCTCACTCACTCAACTGACGTGCCCTACAATACAACTAATAAGTAGGTTACATGTGGGTTTTAATGATTAGTAATACATATATTGTCCTCATCACCACTTTATGACTTGAGAAGCTTCCCAGCACGCTGATTGGCCATAGAAATCCTGGTTTCGTTAGACTGTGCCTGAAATTACACAATAATTTATGAATAAATATTTATAGTCTTCTCGTAATCCGTTCCTATTTCTACTTTCACGCTCCAGCAGAGAGAAATGATTTTAGCTTATTCGTGAAAGTAATCAAAGTCGGACATGCTGAATACTAAATGCTAAATCTAATTTTCACATTCAAACATTTCACTTGTCATTCCTTTATCTCTCCGTCCACTTCACCAAAAAATAGTTCCACGAAAGCATTTCCCAAAATAACTGGAAAGCACACCAGGTACTTCCCAAGTGTGCACACATGTTCCGTTCCTACCTTTGAATGTATCCTTGAGAGCTGGTTGTTGTTGAAGCACCATTTCTATCCCTGTCGTCAATTATCCGTTGAGGTTGATTATTGACCACTCTTCCATCCTCATTACTCTTCCATGTCTCGGCATCCTCCTTGAATTCAGTTGTTCTACAGACAAAATTCAAATGAAAAAGTAACACTAGAAAAATACTTTTTTTCCAGGAGAAAAGCCATTAACCTCCTTTCTCCATTCCAAGTAGGCTTACGCATTCCTACTCCTAGCTTAGCTTTACCTTCAAGGGAAAAAACTGTCAACTACACCGATAAAGAGTAAAAGAGGGATGAAAAACACACTAGCATAATTGCACAAAATTACTCAAACGTCATTTATTTCTACTCCCGTCCCAATGTAAAAATAGAAGGAGAGAGTAATAAAGGACAATTTGCCAAAAAAAAGTGGGATCTGAAGTGGGCTCCAGAAAAAAAACTTTTTTTCCGTAATACCAGCAGAATTACAGCCACTCTTATGGCACAACGATAACGACATATGTGTCGCTCAGTTTTCTCCCGAAAAAATTAATTGTTTTCTTATTATTGTTCCACTTTCCCTATTTTTACCTCAGTTCCGTGTATAAATAGAAAAAATACTTTTGTTTTTCGTTCCCCCAAACTACTCCCTTACCTGTTGCATGGAAGAACACACAAACCGCAGCATTTCTCCATTCCCGTCAAGTTCTTTTCTGCCTCACGCATATCCTCGTTAATTTGGTCCATTCCCTCCTCAATTCGATCCAATTGCTCTATTTGTTCATATTTTTAGTACAATAATAATATCAATCAAAAAATTGTTTTCATAGTTCGCCTTCATTTTTTATTTCTCCTACTGTTGCATGCATTATTAAAATTTTTATCTGAAAACGTGCGGTATTTTTTATCCAACAAAACTTCCCAACTTTTTTTACATGTAGCTTTTATATTCCTGGTCTTACAAAAACACAAATACAGCTTCAGTGGATAAATGGCACCTGACATGCATCAACAACTACTAGTTCGGGTGGAAATAATTGCTCGTTGGAGCAATCGAACTGGACATAACTGTATATAGCTGTAAGTAAAGTACGGATGCAAAAATACAAAAGCGTGACGAGAAACGTCCACGGCTACGCTACAAGGGAAGTTGTGCAATGAACTTGTGTTTTAGTGAAGACACCGAAAAAAAGGGAAGCATGCATATGCATCAGCCTAAAAAAATCTGTAAAGCCATCCATCTTCCAAAAGCAGTAACATTTCAACATTTCAATGGCTATAAGAGAGTACAAAACAAAACCAAGTTGGAAAATGGCTTCACAAAGTAAAAGTATTAGTTTCACTCTGCAATGTATATATTTCCTCTTCACAGGACGTGTCGCTTTTTCCCCTGAATGGAGTGATGATGATGTGCCTTCTCCATTCAGTCACTACTTCACTTCACTACTCCAGTTCCACCGCAAATGAGACCAAAAAATCCCACCAAAAACCAGCGCAGTGTGAGAAAAGCTCCGTAATTTTCCAGAAAGGGAGAAAAGCAAATCTCAGCGTAGGAGGATAAAAAGGCAAAGCAGAACAATGATCAAAAAAAACATTTTAGCCACTTTCATTTTACTAATAAAATTACTGCTAATTTAGATTCTAAAAAAATCTCTTGTTCAGTCATAGCCCTCGTCGCTTTTCATTAGTAAATAGCTTGGTTTTGAGAGTTGCCTCACCTTCACCATACAGCTTAGCTATTTAAAAAACCCGAGAATATTATGTCCAAAAGCATTTATATAAGCCTATTAAAAGAGGGTCGTGGGTTGGAAATGGATTACATATTACGTATCTTTATCCTTCCAAAAGAAGGACCAATTCAAGGTAAAAGTATTAAGTGGGTGAGAGGGGTGAGGGTAAAAGTCCCACACATTTTCGATAGTTAGCACCAACCAAGGTCATACGAACGAATAACTATTCATATTGTATAAGCCAGTGGCGGAAGTCATATAGAAAAGTCCTTGGTAAATACGCAACCCTTAAAATTTAGTACACGAGGCACACTTTTCAATGTGTAAACTTCCGCCACCTGTCTGTCACCGGTCAGCTTCCATTATGTAAATTAATTAACTCGTTCGTACCCAATAAACAGAACAAACAAAAGAGAAAACAAATAAAAAAAAGTAAAAAAGGTAAATACCGCCTTGGTGGTTGAGCATCTGCAATGTTTTTGCTCCTGCATCCTCGCTCTACATTTTGTAGTAATGGAAGGTGAATCCATATAGTCCAAAAACCAAAAGTAAAACAGAAAACATAAGTAAATAATTGATAAAAACCAAATAAAAACACAATAAACGGTGATAATTTTCCGAAGTATTTTCCCATAAATGGAAAATCGTTGCACTGTTAAAAAATTACAAGACTGCAATAATAATTTTCCTTTTCCCATCATAATATCCGCATGACTATATCGTTCCCCCAACTTCTCCTAATGGCGCTAACAATATCACATGAAAAGTTTTTCATAATAAAATTTTCATTGCTTCCTCCCTTAATGCACTTTCGACAAAGATTTTGTGGTGATTAAAAAACTGGTGAAAGGAGTGGAAAAACTTTTTCCTTCTTTTTCATGCCTTTCAAACTTTCACTTCCCTATCGTCAAATCAGGTCAAGGAATTACAAGAGAGAAAATATTCGCATTGAAATGAAAAAAGAGTGTGTCCTTAAGTTGACATGATGAGCACGTAGCAAGTGAAAAGGGATCATGCATACATCAACTCTTTTCCTTTCTCTGGCTCCTTTCCTTTTTCCCACTTTTTCCTCATTATATTTACTTAGTTCCCTAGGAGGAGATCAGAATCAGAGGGGATTGATCTTCCTCCTCTCATCCTCATCATTTGTCCTCTCCTCGTCGACAAGTCTTTGTTACAACAACAACGCCCACGGTTACAAAAAAAACTGGGTGAGCCAACCTGTGCAATTCCTCTCTCTCTAGAAATTGGTACGTAACTACCCAACATCCCGGAATAGAGCTCGAGCTCCTCTCCCACCTCCCAACCTTATTTCCTCCCTTCATTTACTAACAGCGTTTCCCTTTTCCTTTTTCTCTTCCTTTTCCTTCCCATAAGTCCCCAACATGTGTACATGTACAAACCCAAGTGGTAATAATAATAAAACTTTTTCCTTCTTCCCCATCCCATTCTTCAATTACAAAAGGAAGAGAGCAAAAAAGTAATCAGACTACGGCAAATTAAAACGTGACTCTCATTCTTCACCCTATCGCCATACTCTCCGCTTTACTAGCTACGCAAGAAGGACTTGAGATGCAAGCGCAAAACGAAATTTCGCAACTCCGTGTATCACTTTACCCCTGAAATCCTCCTTTTCATCATCCTACTGCATAATGCACCAAGCGGAGAAAGCGAAAGCCAACCCGACAAATTGTGGGAGAGTGCCCATTTCCTCAACCCAACCCTAAAAGCACATTTACTTATGAGCTCTCGCTAGAGCAACTCCTATACTCTAATATCTAACCCAATAATAATAAGAGAAAACTGTTTTATGGTAAAATGCACCAGAGGAAATTAAGCTTTAAACATTCTCTGAGAGCCAGACAAGCTGAAACGGAAGCAGCGGCAGAAGCGCAAGGCGCAAAATTGGCCTGATAACTATTTTAAGAGAGAAAGACTACACTTACCCAACGAACTAATCTAATTAAAAAAGACATTTATAAATGTTTCAGCAAATACATGTTACAGTACACATAATAATTATTCATTCCCAATGACAGAAAATTTTGTTATTGTGAAAAGGACTTACATTTAAACATGTGTAGGTGAGTGATAGCGAACACCACACCACCAGACAGAAAAATTATAGGCGAAGAAGAAACATACAGAAGAAAAGGGTTGTAACGTTAAAACACACACAAATAGATATATAAGTGAAGAGTGTTTCTGAGTGAGCACTTTCTCCCCTGCTTTTTCAGTGCAAACATCTAGATGTTGTTAGGCTTGAGTAGTGGTAGCTAGGAAAGACAGATTTCACAAGAAGAAGAGAAAAAGGGGCGAGCTAGGGTAATGGCAACGGCAATAGTTTTAGTTTTTTGGTGCAGTGATAGTACGAGTACAGAGGGAAAGAAAGTTTCCAAGAACAGAGAGAAAGCCACACATTATTTTCCCAAGACTTGTGTATTCTACTCCGATGACGGTTTGTGCGGGATGTGTGTGTAGGTATGTGTGTGTGCGTGGTTGATATGATAATGCGATTATGAACAAAAAAAATCATTCAATGAATTACATACGTCTCGCTTGACAGCTTTTTTTTATAGTGATGGGGTTTTACTTGCAATATTTCTCAAGCGGGAGATAGGAGATAACGAAAATTGTTATTTTCTTTTACTGCTGCGCGCACACAACTTATTGGGGTTGGTTGGGGTAAATACCTTTTTTATACGTTATTTTTTTTACCAAGGCGCGGCGGGTTTAGGTGAAAGTAGTGTGGTAGCGATAGAGAAAGAGAGAGAGCTGCTAAAAAGGGAAGTAAAGGTTTTTATAAAAAAAATCTTTGAACGCCTTTTTAAAACATTTAATGCTTTGATGTTTCTTCCAGTTCAGAGTGGTTGAGAGCTGAGCTCTTATTATTCCTTCTGAAG
>JAHZND010003175.1:13441-30220 GCA_027744115.1 Acrocyrtus sp. NNG-2020 | reverse complement strand
AAATTGGGTAGAGGAAAATCCAAATGCAAATGTGGAGGAGACAGATGTCGTACTCTGGCACAGTTTCGGAATAACGCATATCCCAAGAACGGAAGATTTTCCGGTTATGCCTGTCGAGTAAGAAATTTACCTTGTTATCAAATTTGTCAATACCCTATTTAATAAATTTGATAACAATACCGTATTGTCGCCAAGCATAATTACTTATATTTTGCTGTTCCTACAGAACAATTCATGTTAAGTTCAAGCCAGTGAACTTTTTTATTGAAAATCCAGCCGTGGACGTTCCTCCACCAGGAGGATTACGACAGCGCAAAGAATTATAATTATCAGTTACAAGAAAATTATGCTGGATTGCAAATCGAATAGCTACAATTATGGGAAATTGTCTGAAATATATTTAAATATAAAAAGTAGAAAAAAATTGTTGCTGCTAGCTGACATTATATTTATTTAAAAGCAAATTGTAAATTGTATTGTATATAGTAAGTTGATTCGATCACATTAGTCTATCGACTAGCCACTGTCTTTATTCCCCAAGTTTGCACTTATGTTCTCAACCGTACGGGAAAGCACCTACCTATAGCGAATGTGGAGTAGCTGTGCGAAATCTCAGCTATGGAGACTGGCTTGTACTTTGTCTCGTTGGTAATAGTAAACCCTTTTTCTTTCGAACAGTTGGTCAGAGTGCTTGGTGAAGCTCATAATATTACGGCCTCTAGATCTTTTTTCGCTCATATGCCGAATTAAAAACTTTACAATCCTGATCTTGCCTCACTCCATATGAAACGGGAAAGTTTGAAAAATAACTGAAATTTAACTAGATTTAATTAAATTGCATTGTCGCATACTGGCTGGTGATGAATATAAAGTATTTGTATAAATAAAAGCCAAAAATTTATGAAACGAATGAAAGCAGAAATATTTAGTTAGCTTGATTAATTTATTTGCTATCAAACCTTTAAATGCCATCTCTATAGAATATCAATAATTTTTTTACTACTGGTTGTTCACCCTATCCTGTGACTACAATAGAAACTGGAAGATATTGTATGATACTGTTAAATGACGGCAGGCTCTGCAGGAAATTAATAACCGTTATTAATAATTAATTCATCTTTACCATTCGATGGGAAATTTTCGCTTTTCGTTCTTTCGCAAATTCGTTCACACACGCCAACTTTTTCAATTTGATTCGGAAAATTTTTGCAATGGGGCAAACTGAGATGATTGTTTTTCTGATTACGAACAAATTTAATATCAACAATTACATTTTATTGCGACTTTAATTATATACTAAATGGAGTTTCTGTATTTTTGTACTACAGCAAATCGGGATTATCAGATTTATAATATATTTATAGAATTTGAAATAAACCCACCATAGCTATATCTGATATCTCCACTTTAGCATAAAGTCTACAGTATACTACTATTATTACAATATAGTAATAGTAATTTTGTATGGCATAGTAGTTAGTACACAGTATATCTTCAAGAAACTACATGAACCAAAGAAAGTATTCAATTTCAATGTACATGTTTTTTTACATACATATTTGGGGAATTAAATTTATAAAAACGAATACCATTTTGCGAAGCTGTACGTAAACGGTTTAATATGAATTACCTGAGTTCAACTGGGGTGGGGGATATTAAGCAACGATTTTTAGCTTGTCGCAGCCAAATCCAGTGCCTCTAAATAGTTTATTTGTATACAAATTTTTGATTTTCATGTATAGAAAATTGCTTTTTGGAAATTAAAATTTAAAAATTGTGATTGATTGCCTTCTTGTTTACGTGGTTTTGCTGTACTTTTGGAGAGACAGTTTATTTTTTGTTTTCAATTGTGGGGACTACACCCAACTAGATTTTTAAGCACAAAAGAACAAAACCCTTTTCAGTTTCTAGAATGGACTTGGCAAGACTAGTCTGATGTAAAGTAGACGACCAAGACAGTTTACGGACTCGGCTACATAGCTTTCTTAAATACATACTGGAAAGGTGTGGTCTCAGCTAAAATGCCTGTTGAAACAGACCAAGCTAATCGTGAGATTAGGTTGGAAATGCATATTGATCCACAGCAAAAGCTGTTTACGTCAGAAGCACTCTGGTTGTACCCGAAGTCATTTAACTGGGTAAGAAAAATAATTGGAACAGTTCCCGTAGAGTGGAGTGCTGACAAAGAAACATTTGTTGAGTCAAAAAAGCGTTTTTCTAATTGTCTCTGGTATTTTAACGTATACTTCCTGATTTCATCTGTCGGTATGGGATCCTGCTTGGATCTTTTCTTTCATTTAAGTGAACCCCCGAAACCGATCAGATTTCTGTATCTATTGATATGCATACCGGGCCTGTCTATAACCCTTTGTGGGGTGGTCCTAATACAGAGTGCTGCAAAAATTGAGGATGGGTTCGTCTGCATGAAGAATCTGCTTGTTCAGTTAGGTGAGCGAACCACCATAGTTAATATAGTAAAAATCGCCATGCTCATTGTTGAAGTCGGCTTTGATTTGATGGTTGCAGAAAAAGTTGCTCCGAAGAAAGGGTCGGAGAATTCGCGTTATAAAGGAGCCCTGCCTGTTGCTGAGAAGATTGGCGTTTTGATTTTAGTAATTGGATCGTATATTTTGCTGATTGTGTTCTTAAGCATTCCAGCAGAATTAAACCCATTTCAGTACCTACTATCAAAGTATTTGCCAGCAAATTCACCACTTATATTTCTTCTAAGAGTACTCTTTTCAGGAATGTGCCTTCTGGAAGCAGGTCGCTTCCTGATTGTTCTGTTTGGTATACTCTGTCTTTGGGCGGAACTCCAAATAAGGTGCATTCAAGTTCTACATCAACTTTCCAGTGGGCACGAAAATCAAAATCAAAAGGCTTTCCTTAAATGGTATTCTGCACTCCAAGTAGCCCAAGAAACAAGCCAGGAAGCAATTTCTTATCTAGTGTGTATCAGTATGGGAGCTGGCATGACGGCCTTTGTCTTCATCAATGTTTTGGCGGTCACCTGGATCAACCGAGTGCCTCTCCACATTTACTGGGTAGTGCCTTTCGGTATCATAATCTTATTTTTGGGTACGTTTGTCTTACTACCTTTAGGAATTGTTTTCAATACAGAGACCAATTTGCTACTAAGACATCATTTAAATAAAACTTCCTGGGGAGAAAAAACGGTGTCTCAGAGTCAGAATGCTCAGCCTACGTTAGGAGGCTCATTTCAGAGGAAGCAATTGCAAAGAATGATCAAAACTAGGCGTCCTTTAGCAAACTGGTGTGGGCCTTTCTTCCCATTAAGAAAGGGCTCCGAGATTGAGTACATCTATTGGATATTTCTGAGAACGGTAGATTTACTATTATTTCCTTTCTTCTGGTACTAGCTATGTACTTTAAAATAAAATTGTAACCGTAGTGTTAGTTTAAGGTAAACTTTATGTAGGTATTTATTTGTATAATGTATAATTGTAGTGATATAAAAATATCGAATAGAAACAAATTAAATTTACTTATTACAAATTTCATGTTACATATTCAACCTAGATAAAAATTATAAAGTAGCAGAATAATTTATTAATATTTATTATTGTTTTTGCTTGCCGTAAGCAGTGCTAGATTGAATACCAGATTGTTTGGAGTAAAATTTCATTTTTGAATGTCTACTTAACTAGATGCAATTTGATATTTTAAAACACATATTGCATCAAATTGTACGTATGTATAGCTATAATACAGCAAGGAGTGTCCTCGGACGGTCACGCGCCGATCGGCTCCAGATAGCTAAATTGTTTTATTTGCAACAAATTACTGCGTAGTGCTTATAGCCACCTTGGAAACATTCGTAAAGTAATGAAGTACATAGTTAATCAGCAAACCAAATTAACTTGTTTAGCTAAGAAAGAACTGAGCAAAAAAGATTTTCGCTTACATGCATACGGTAAATCTGAGCTTATCCGCTTCACACTGGTCATAACAGAACATTCTCATTTCCTTCATGTGGAAACAAATTAGACAATTTTACGAGACTTTAGTTAGTTTTTTGGTCGACTCCATTACTTAAGCGTAAGCGATATATCGACCGGAGTTGTGGTTGTGTGCATACGGAATAGCCATATCTCATTGAAAATCTGAAATCATTCATTCCAGGTTTAGGTAAGACTTTAATCCTGGATTAGGAATATATTAATTAATATTAATAGGCTACTTACTGAGTAATAGAGATGAATGAAAAGTCACAGTCTTGGCAAATAAAAAAACAATTACTTTATTGTTCTCATCGAAATGTGGGACGTTCTGACATTTTTAAGTGTTATTACCTTAATTTCGGCTAACACCGAACCTCCAAGCACAGAGTTCCTACCTCATCCATTAGATCCTTTGAGTGAAGCAGAGATTACTACTACCGTGGATATAATCAGAAGATTTCATGAGAACAAGAGCGCGCCAATTAAGTTCAGCACAATTACATTAAAAGAGCCCGATAAATCCCTACTTCTTCCCTTTTTCTTAACTGACACATTTCCGCCCCCTGGTGCCATACCCCGCAAAGCATTTGTCATTGTAATCAATCTAGCCACTAGAAAGCTCTTCGAAGTGACAGTAAACTTAGACTTAAAGTCAGTGAAGAAATGGGTAGCGGCTCCAGATGGAGCAAATCCCTTTCTTACAGACGATGAGGCAACGAAAGCGCAGCGCATTATGACAAAAGATCCCAACGTAATAAAACGATGCAAAGAATTAGGTTGGGACAATATGAGCTTAGTAGAAAGTGATCCATGGACTATTGGCTACATCGGAGATCGGCCCGAATACCAAGGTAGAAGGCTGGTCCAAATTGTTCTTCATGGGAGGAACTTTCCGGGGGATAATCAATACGGTAATGTTCTTTGCGTAAGCAAGTGTTTAATTTATAATGAAAATAAGATAAAAACCCGTAACCAGTTTTCGTGCTCTACTTTAGCGCACCCATTTGACTTCCGTCCTATTGTGGACTTGGATCAAGGTCGGGTACTAACCATGGAGGAGGTGCCAACACACCCCGGCTTTGACGCCATCAACAAAGAAGGAAACAGTGTGCCCCGAGGAACTTCAAACTACTATGCTGAGCTGCTCGAACCGCAGTCATTCCGGAAGGATCCGCAACCGCTTCACATTGTACAGCCTGAAGGAGCCAGCTACACAGTTCTAGGAAATGAAATCCTTTGGCAAAAGTTTAAGTTTCGAATCGGTTTCAATGGACGAGAAGGAGCCGTCATTCATCACGTAAGCTATAAAGATGGGCCTGAAGTAAGGCCATGTTTTCTCTTGAGGCTCAGAAGGACTGTCTTGGAGCAGTTCACTTCTTTGCCGGAACACTCCACAATGACAAAGGAGAAGCATTTACTACTCCTCAGTTAATATGTGTGACAGAAGAAGATGATGGCATACTGTGGAAGCACGTTGACTACACAAATAATCAACGCTCAATGGTTCGTGCAAGGCGACTGTCCGTTTTGTCGGTGCTTTCTGAAGGAAATTACGACTACATTATAAAATGGAATTTTTACCAAGATGGCACCATCGAGTTTAACGTGAGACTTACTGGGATAATGATGACAAGTATGATAGCACTGAACGCCAGTTCTGCTGGATACGGCACAACCGTTTTTCCACAAGTTAATGCTCTTTATCATCAACACTTTTTCACCCTTCGCGTTGACCCTGAAATTGATGGCAATAACAATGGCTGGTTATTTCTGAAGTGTGTGATTTTTCAAAAGTCATATTTGCCCATAGGATTTAATAGGGGTGTTTTAGCCGTTATTAGGGCTAGAAACATAATGTTTTTCGGTTTAGATTACCGCCCATATACCACTATTAAAAAAACGGTAAAAATCGCCCCACTTATTAAGGAGTAATGCAAACATGAAAGTTAATTGCTGTAAGCTATCCTGACCTGAATGCCTGCAGGTTTGCCAGCCTGATTGGAGCCCTAGTTTAGATTACCGCCAATATACCACTATTTAAAGAACGGTAAAAATCGCCCCACTTATTAAGGAGTAATGCAAATATGAAAGTTAATTGCTCTAAGCTAGTTAAAGTGTAATTAGCCAATATTAAGGATAATTACAATAATTAGCGAAAACTGCCAATCTCATTAGTGTTTTTTAGGCTTAAGTAAGTTATTTTTAAGAAAAAATTTTTGAAAAATTTTAATTGTTGCACTAATTACGTGTTAACTTTAACTATTTAATTAACAATGGTTCAAACTTTGTCCCAAGACGGGACCACCGCCAATTTGTCGGACTAACTGACGCGCATAATGTATAAGGTATAATTTACTTTGAGGAAGTGCTCAATTCTCTGACCATTTTCTATAGTCGCTTTTGTGTAACTCCTTTGGAGTGGGATTCTACAGCAAAATCTTTCGTGACCTTAGGCAAAAATAATAAAAAGTACCGGTCCCACAAATACAGTACAAATTCCCTGCTCGGGTTCCTGTTAATTTTAAAACTTAAAACAAAGTGTGCCGGATGAATTTGTGTAACGGATGATTTCATGATAGAAAGCCACAACATATTTTTTACTATTTAATAATAATGCAATAATAATCAATTTTTTCAACAGCTTGTATAAATAAATTAAAAATGTTTAACTTAATTTTTAAATTTTAAAAATCAAGTTATGTAATTGTGTGTAATTTTTTATAGAAAATTTTAATTTGGTATGGATGAATTGCAGCTTGAAAGAACATACAAGTTTAAGTTAATTTTATTTCTAGTATGTATAATATTCTGAATACTTATAAGGCAGTTTAAAAATAAATACTATATTATGCCACTTGAGAAGCTTACTAATACATTCATTTCAATGTAGATAATAGTATTTTAAATAGCCTGGACTTATCGTTATGCCATACAAGCTTTTCTGATGAAATGGATTTCTGCCACAAGTTGCGAAAATGAGCCAACAGTAGGCACCTGCCACGTCTCCACTCTGGTTGTGATATTTCCGACGACATGGTTTGGAAGAAGAATCTGAGTTTTGTCAATGGAAATCGGATTACCGGGCTGCCACTTCAACAGCAGCTCATCGGAGGTGTACCCAAACGGCAGCAGTATTATTTTGCAGACGAACTCTCCAGGACCACTTCCAGCTCCAGTGCAGTAAATGGTCTCTCTTACGTGTGTGGCATACTCCACATTTCCGTTAGGGTAGATCCACGCAATTTCGTTTGGTCTCATAGTCTGGTGGACAAATCCATCTAAGCCAGTTGTGAAGTATGAATTGGGTCTCCACAGCTTATCACGACCATCAGGTGAGACAATGGCGATAAACTTAAACTTGGGACAGTTTAAAACCGACTTGGTATACTGCAGTCTCAGATCGCTCCAGGTTCGTTTGAATATCACGTCCACGTTGAATTGGTGGAGGGATTCGTCAACAGAGACAATGTTGTTGATATATAGCCATCCTGTTACCACAGTGGCGTCGATTCCTGGGGGTGGGCGAGCGTCCTTGTTGTAGTTTAGGTTGAACAGTTGATTGAGAATTCGTGTTTGCAATTCTGTTCCACAGTCACTCGCCTTGGCCTTGGTAAGGATGAGAGGGGAAATAAGAAAAATAACGGAAACTAGTAGTCTTATTGCCATTTTGTATTTAAAAATTTTAAATGATATTGGCTTGATGAACAGAAACAAAAATTGTTAACGTTTCAAAGCTTCGTCAGAAAGCCGTTGGTCAGTTTCAACTCCAATGGAGCTTTATATACCTACTCTCAAAGGCGTAATTCTACTCGAGAGGAAAGTACCTGAAAAAGCAGTTTGCTTAACAAAGGTGTCTTTTATTCTCCCCTCCCCGAAGGTATTAGTATTAAAATACCTCGCTCGGCCTGTCGATACTTAAGTCATCTCTAATCTTCTAACAGTTTATAATGGTACAACATCAAAGGTTAGGCTTGTCCTTTAAAAAAATCAGGACTCATTTACAAGAAAGTAATATAATGGTTTTGAAGAATAAAAACATAATGCCTAAATACTAAAAAAGGTCTTCAATTTTTTCCTTCCGTATTGAACTCAAAAATAGAAATACCTAAATTTCATGGGTCCGTCCGCCTTTCAGTAATTTTATTGCCGCTGAAAAAGCGGCAAAAGGTAAAAAGCTACATAAAAGAGGAAACAATTACAGTCCTTGCAGTCAGTTCAACAACCGCAAATATAAAATTAGCTCTTGCAGCTTTCAGAGTGAAAAAAGTACAAATGGAGCGGTCTAAATAAAGCATCTATCAAAGGATTAAAAATATTGTACGATTTTATGCATTTTATTCTGTTTTGATTTTTATTACCTTATTTCAACCGAAAATAAGTATGACATCCCAAAATAGTTTCAAGTGTAATTTTTATAAGCCACAAAGAAAAAAGGTTGTCGTTATTAATAGAAAGTTGAACTACTGAACCGAAGGGATATCTGTGTGTTTGCAATTTGTATACAGCCGGCAAAGTCAATGAGAAATCCAATTCACAGAAACTATTTTACGATTAGAATGCTTTCGGGTCCCAAAATATTTTCAAAAGGTTTTTTAGGAGTGTTTTGAGAACACTACCAGCTCTATCATAATCTACTCTTAATTTACAACAATATTCCCGAAACGGTGGTCTGGACAACAGAGTCAAAATAAATTGCCTAAGTGTCCCGCTTAATAATGAATTGATTGCCATATTTGATTGAGTTGGGCTGCAAACTCTTCATAGCAGCTACGGTAGCATTTTTTACATTAGACCGCTTGTCAAGTGCACAGCACCTTTTCATCTTGCTTATCAGCATTTCAGTGAAAACATGACAGTCGCAAACGAAAGGGGACAAGAAGTAAAGTGTTAAAGCAATTATTCCGAAAAAATACGCGATCTGAGGTAGGTTGAAAGACGGACAGAAAAATATTTGTAAACAAGTATCCTCAAAAGAGAAAAATAGTGAAGATGCAGTTAAGATGTCTCCGCACAATTTCCATCCGATTCGGAAACTACTTCGTGGTCAAGAATGGTACTCAATCCACCTATTTCGATTCGGTGGTACAAAATGTCGTCAATGGTGCTCTACTTTAGACGCATTACTAGCTTTTTCATCTACATCAAAATACTAGCGCTTAAACTGTACATTTTGAAATGTTTTTTTAAGCTTTTCAGTTTCACAACGATCCACCAATGCAACCATCACAAAAAATAATTTAAGACAGTGAGTTCGCCAATAAATAATTTTCTGTAGCTATTGTTGCTATCTAATAAATTTGCAGTCATTACACGGTATGCTAATTGACTAATTTATTTGTCAGTTTCAAATTCAAAGTAAAGGTACAAAGCAGAACATTTCAGAGATTTAGCCTTTTATTGAAAAGCAGTACTTTGTAGTTAATTATAAGCTCCTGGAGCAAAATAAGGAAAATATTTTGAAGGTCTAACTAGTAAGAAAACTACAACAATATCCCAGACACTGTGCTTTGCACAATCGAATCAAAATAAGTTGCTTGAGTGCTCCGTTTGATAATAAACGCGTTTCCGAATTTAATTGAAGTGGGCTGTAAACCTTTCAGACTCGCCATTACAATTTTTTCTTTAGCAGATCGCTTTGCAGCTGCACAGCGATGCTTCATGTCTCTAATCATCATTTCGGAGAAAGCGTGGCACTCGCAAACGAACGGAAAGAGAAGGTAAACCGTGAAGCATCCTGCCAGTGAAACATAAGCAAATGCAACGCAAAGCGGTAATGGCAATATTTGAAAATATTTTATGACAATGACATTGCAAATTATGACGATGAACATACATCCGCTCAGTGCCACATAAACTAAATAGTTTAGCCCTTTTTCTAGTACTTTGGCCGCAAGTTGTGATTGAATATACCAGGTACAAAATTGAGAGTGGCTGACACTAGTGTGCAGCCTTTGAAAGTATGTGGACTGGGCTTCCAGCCAGATGAACATTATTCCAAGTAAAAGTGATGCTGTTCTAGTTGCTTCCATAGCGGCTGCCGAAAAATATAGGAATCTGGTCACAAACAGCAGGACATTCAAAGCATCTCGTCCTACTCCAGTCATGCATCGTGTCTGGACCAAGTCCGCGTTGAGGAAATGAAATGGATCTTTCCCGATTGCAACAGCAAACAGAACCATAATTTGGAGGAATACGGATAAAAGTTTCATCTGATAGGTAATTATGCTCCCCATTAGTTTCCATTTTCGGGTCAGAGGCTGACGTGACCAGGGCTTCAGTCCATCTTTAAATTTATAATTAAATTAGAGCCACATTATGGAATATGATACATTTTTTTAAATTCTACATTTTGCTGTTAAGACTTTGTACCTGATTTATTCAGTAGGAGCTTCAGCTCTCTTATTCCGATCATGATTTCCTCAGAGTAGTTTAGCAGAAAAGTGCACATTCCCCAGTTCATGTAGGCTGCTGAAATATACAGCACCGCAAATTAGCTTCAGCTCTCTTATTCCGATCATGATTTCCTCAGAGTAGTTTAGCAGAAAAGTGCACATTCCCCAGTTCATGTAGGCTGCTGAAATATACAGCACCGCAAACACGGCATTGATTACACTCACGTTGGATTGAAGCAGCACTGCAATTGAAGTGGTGAACATGCCTCCACAAATGCAATACTTTGCACAGACGTACCTCCAGTACCTACTCCGTTTTTCAGAACGCGTGTACAGTGACCTCGTGCTCTTGTCCCATTCCAATGGTGTAGGATACAAGAAGCTAAAATGTTTGCTTAGTGATGAAATTGTTTTCTCAAACTCAAGATGCATTTTATACTCCTTTTAAATTCAGTTCGGGTTTAAACAAAAATTTAGGAAACAAATATTAATAAAATAATACTATAGTCCGGAATGTTTCTCCGAACGTTTTGCGTTTCCAACTGGTCAACTCACAAAATGATAAAGTGAAGCCTATAGGAAATACTTATTTTTCGTGTTTCTTTCATTCTTTGTTGTATAAAATATTAGGTTTCGAATTCACGGAGCCAAGCCTGTCTGTTAGCAATAGAAGACAGCAAAATACTGGATTATTAAGTACTTTTTTAGCGTTGGTGTACTATATTATGTATTTGCCACTACTAGGTGTGATATGACAGCAATCCAAAAGACACGTCGCCAAAATGTTTGCCATCCTTCAAGAGGGACATTCCTAATTTATAGGGGAGCTATAATAATAATTAGCTAATAATTAACTATATTCTTAATTGATAGGTGGATATAGCGTCAAAATATTTAATAAACAAAATATGACTGAAGTTACGGGGAAATTGTTTCAAAATATAATTTATTAAATTTTGCTACAAAATCCAGTTCCTAATTACTAGAGCTGTTCGAATATTTAGTTTTGAAACTTAAGCATCCTCAAATTTATTGTTCTTAAGTTCTTACAGAAGCTTCCTGAAATTTCAATCCGATCGATTTTAAACATGTTCTCCAGCGCTAGGAAAGTGAATGCAATCAACGCTACCACCAACGCACAAAATATCAGCCCTGTAAAAAACTCATTTGGAATGCTAGCAAATTCCTCCCGGATTTTGTATAATCCTTCAGAGCAGTCATCAGTACAGAACAAATATTTTCTCCGGATGCTATTCTTCAACCTTTCCAGCTTGGATATGGAAGCATTCTCACTCAAATGCTTCTTAGATTGGTAAGCAATAATTGCACTTTTCCTGTCAGTCCTGTAACGGGTCCATCTTTGTACTATCCCAGACTGTTCACACTGGTACAAAGTCTGCTCGAGGAAAGGAAGGAAGAAGTTTTTTAACGTCATAAGAAACCCAATGCTTCCAACAACTGGCAACTGGAACTGTTTGGAAACCCAAATGTCTGGAAGTATACGCAATCCCAGCATTATATCTTTTGCCCATGCATCGTGCAATAGCAGCACAAACTTTTTAGGAAGCGGACTATCCTTATTCTCCACACTTTCCAGTTTTGCTTTTAACTCCACCAGTTTTTTAAAGCGGGATAGATCGGGTGCATAATCGTAGGCTAACCAGATGCTCTTCTCGTTTACCTTTTTCATACTATTGTACAGTCTTAAGAATTTTTTGTCATTTTGTCCATGTTGTTGCAAAAAATCAGGTAAGTGCAGTGTTTTCAGGCAACTGAAAGCAACCCTTCCAGATATTTCGGAATTGTTATTTTGTCTGGAACAGAAGTCGTATACTCCTACAAGCATTTTAGTTTCAGCGAGGGCTCCAATTGTGCTAGGAACAGGAGGCTCAGATGTAAACGTTAGCATGGAAAATACAATCCCTCGAAATAACTGAGAAATGAGTAGAACGAGAAATGTCCAGGCAGAAAAAAGAGTAAAATTTCTTCGAAAAGTGGACGATGGAGCAGACTGATCAATTAGTAGGCAGCTGATTCCAGCAAAGTAATCCGCCGTAAGTTCAATACGCTCTAAAAATGGAGAGCGCCACCCCAAAACTTGGACTGAAAGGCTCCCCGACACCAAAAGTCCAGAAGCCAGAACTAAAAGCCAAGCTGCTAAGTCCATCGTCTTTAAAATTCCCTCCATTCGTGTTTTTATCTGGAATTCTCTCCCATCTCGATGAACTGTAAAGAAGGAGTAACCAAGTGGTATTTGTTGGTGTGTAAGAAACGTAATTCTGGTAAGATTTAGTGCTCCTTTGGAAAGCGTAAGTGTTGAAATTGCAGCAAATTTTACTGCGGTCTTCCCAAAAGTATGAATCCCGGAGGTAAGTGACAAATTCAGTTTCTGACTTATCAGTAGAACTGAGCAGTCCGTGGAGTCTGCGGTTATCCAGCATTGCTCTTGACCGCTTACGTAAATCCTGCAGATTGTCACCGCATTTCTTTCAGGCACACGATGTAAACAAGCATGTGTAAATTTCAAGTCTGGATTGTGTACCTTCATCGCAAGCCTTTTGAAATCTGCGTAAGTTTGGGTCCATCTTGTGTTTAATGCGAAAACTGTCGAAATGTCATTGATTGGATTTAGAGCTCTCAACAATCCAATTCAAGCCGGATTTCCCAAGCTCAAGCCAATTCAAGCCAAGCCTGAGCCTTCCAATCAAGCCAGCACCCAAGCCCAAGCCAAGCCGACCTTTCCCAATCAAGCTCCCAGGCTTGGCTTGGATTGGCTTGCAATCCGCAAGCCTTGAAAAAAATTCTGTGTAATTGTACAGACATCAAAATGGTGGCTATAGTTGGAGTATATTTACAATACAGTACAAAATAGGCTAAAAATTATGTCAATTAAAGTGAAACGTTATAAAAATTAAACTAACAATAAGGTTAATTGGAGATCTGGCGATGCCAATTTTTATCACAACGGTTGTATCGACAGTACATACTCATATAAATTAATGAAATTGTATTTACAAATGATTTTTGTATTACTACACTCCAATTATCCTTAAACTTATGTATTCCACGGAATATCAATCTGATTTACTACATAAATTAAAGATAAATAATGGAAAATCTTGGCTTGAGTTTACTTGCAAGCCTGACGCCCAAGCCCAAGCCAATCCAAGCCGAGAGGACCCAAGCTCAAGCCAAGCTGAAGTCGTCCAATTCAAGCCAAGCCTGTCGGCTTGGCTTGAATTGGCTTGGATTGGCTTGCAATTTCCCCAAGCCAGCGGGCTTGCTGAGAGCTCTAGATTGGATGCACGAGCAAAGCACCTTGGACATATCGGCAGTGGATACACATGAGATGGACCTGCTGAAAGTCCAGAACGTTTACTACTACGGTACCGGGAATTTGGAGCCTGGCAAGGCGCAAATGTGTTTGAGACACCGATTCTTCTTCATATTTAACTTTTGATGAGCTAAGAATCCATAGATGGTCTGGAAAAAGTGGATTAATTTTGTTACGAATGCTCAGCAGATTTGTCTTTGGTAGGTCGACATGATTAGCTAGAAATGTCACGCAGTGTGAGAGCTTCCTTCTAAAAGAAGCTAATGAAGGAAAAGCGCTGTGGTTTGTTCGATCTTCGTCTAGAATTTTGAATGTCAGAGAAATTTTGGGTAGATTTTCATGCAAGTCCTCGAGATCAGAATCAGTAGTTCTAGTAGTAGCATTACCAAGGAGATAATCTGCAGAAATATGAAAGTATGTAAAGGAGCAGTTTTGCAGTAGGAGTAATAATTTAGGAAATATTTTAGCCTGCATAGCTGAGGAGCTGCTATAAATATGTGAAATCAGCAAAACGAAGGAAAAAATTCTTATTCTCGTCATATCAATTTATGTTGCCCCAGAGTATATGCTAAAGACTAAGTGTTTTTCTGATGTCTTTACAACTTTTATCCAGGAGCAAATTTTAATGTTGGTAATATACTTTACTGCGTCAAAACTTGTTTTATTTATCTCACTATTGACACGGCTCGTCAATCAGCAATAATATGTCAAAAATGCATGTTTGGATTGTCTCATTACTTTTTATAAATGGCACCACTTCTGTCATTATTGCGTAGGAGTAGAATAAATTAATTTCACACTTTTATATTTGACAAAGGACTTTCCACTGGTATACGCATTCACCTGATCAGTGATTTCATATAATACTTCCAAATTCGCTGCCGAGCGAAATATTTTTTGCTCCGCTGCTCTTCCATGCTCAAGACCCTTTTTAATACTGTCTTACGAATGAATAAACTAATTCAAGAACTGATAGGTGCCAACTAAAGAAGCTAAAACATGACGCGTATAATAATCCAACATTACGTAAAACAATTCAAAGTCAAAATGTAAAGAATTAATTCGGTTTATCATTGTGAAAAGTACAAGTGTATTTCATTAAGTATATTTCCAATTTCCTTTAGTGCAATCAATAATAATCATCAAATCAATATAAGTTTAGTGAGAACAATTACCAATCTCATTTTTACCAGTCATTTCATCGTTTACTAATAAGAAATTGAATTGTAAAAGGGTATTGAGGATGTAGAAAATGTTAGCTAGGTAACTTGAAAATTAAAATGCCAACTGTCTGCCACTACCTCAAATAATTGTTAATCCGTTTGAATAAAATAAACAACCCAGCTTGTTTCTTATATTCTTCTTTATAGAAAATAGAAGTCAGCGCTAACCTGCCTCCATTTGTCCTTAAATTTACAATGAGCACGATGAAATTAACTGGACTTTAGGAAGATAGGCGCCTTTCCTTTACGTATTGCTCAATTCATGGTTAAGCTACTATTTTTCATTTCAAATTTTAGGTACATTCGTGTCCACCTAATTTGGCCCTTTTTTGGATTAGATTCGCTAGTTTCTATTTCCTCAGGTATGAACACTCAAAGTAGCTTACTCGATTACTTGATTTGCTTATAATTTTATTTTTAGGTAGCTTTTAAACGCCTTCCCTCAAATTCCATTTTAAAGTTTAATGTGTTTTTAAAGTTAAGACTGGGAAGTACTTGGTAAGGTCCAGTTTGTCTTTCGCAATTTGTATTCGTTCCTTTATAGAGACAAAGCTTGATGCTATACTTTGAAAGTACCTGGTTCCTCAATTTCACAGAAAATTGGTGCCAGTTACAGTTGAGCAGTCGAGATAGATTTCCCCGATCCCATATCCCGTTGCTAGTTTGTTAACTTAAACGCTAAAACTGCAAAGTCTGACTAAACGCATATACAAAGCTATTAGCTTTAGTTGGAGACAAACCAGACTCAATATTTTTCTTAAAAAACATTTTTCGGAGACTCCAATTGAGACGGCATTGTTAAAATGTCTAGCTAGGCCATGTTTAGCGTTTGTGAAATGGATCGACTCAAGCAAATCCACAAATTTAAAGTTTAATGTGTTTTTTAAAGTTGCAATTAGGAATTGTATCTTGCATCTTGTTTTTCTTGATTTTGGCATAAATTGTCTTTGAAAGCTGGAAAAGGAATTGAGCTTTGAACTCGTCGATTTAAGTGAAATATAAAACAGATTATAACAGCTAGAAGAAAATCAAAACTGATTTCTTTTTCATAAATTGTCTTTCGTGGACTTCAGTTACAATGGCGTTGTTAAAGTGTCTGGCTAAGCCAGGATTAGCGCTGGTCAAATGGATCAACTCAAGCAAATATACAAATTTCAGTGTAGAAAACAATCTGCAGCTGTGTTTAGTGGAAACACTTCAACTGCACGGAAAGCTTTTTTATATTTCGAATAAGATTAGCCCCATTGTTCTGCAGTGGGAATCTAAAGAATGCTCATTTACCACGTCCGGAAAGAAAAATTTTAAATATTGGACATGGTACTTTAACATTGTTTGTATGGTAGGATTTCTGGGCATAGGATCTTGCCTGGACGTACTTTTCCACTACCGTGAGGTTCCAAAGGCGCTCGTCGTATGTACCTGCTTAACTGGTAATTTGGCAGCGCTCATTTTTGGGACAGGCACTCTTCTGATTTTAAGAGTGGACGATATTGTCAAGACAAGCTCTCGTCTAATAATGTTGCTAACTGAATTAGGTAAAACAATTAAATAATTATCGCAAAATATTTTACAAGATGAGAAATACCTTAATTATTTATTTAAAAATTGTTTTAGAAGTCCGATATAATACGAGACGGGAGCGTAATCACCATATAGCAATGCATCAAAAGAGGCTGCTGTTCATAGTACTAAATTTCGTCGTTATTTTCATCGCACTGATTGCCGTGCTGCTTGCCCCTTTCGTTATCATTGCGGAAGTGGAGCCGTTCAAGTACACATTCTCAAAGTACTTCTCCTCTTTACTTTCCAGTAAAAAATTGTATGCGCTGGAGGTCATCGTCACCAGTATTTGCTGCTATGAGGGTGCC
>JAHZND010003175.1:0-13263 GCA_027744115.1 Acrocyrtus sp. NNG-2020 | reverse complement strand
CTGATCCAAGTGGAGAAGGAATCTCTGTTCAGTTTTATCGGAATATTTATGGGAACTGGTATGCTGATCTTTGTAATGAGTAATGTCATCACTCTCAGCTGGTATGATAGTTTGCCGCTGATAGTTTATTTGGTGTCACCAGCAATCTCAATAGTTGGTTTTCTCTGTGCGTTTATTCTCCTACCGCTGGCAATTTCTAGTGGCACTCGAACAAATGAATTGCTTCGAGAGCTGCGTTATGACTCTATTTGGGAAAATGGACACCGCGATATCTTCTTATATCCCAGAGGAAGGAGCAAGGTCGCACAAAAAATGCTGGAAAGCCTTCGTCCTCTGATGTTTTGGTGCGGTCCGTTCTTCCCTCTTAAAAGAAGATCCGAACTAACGTATATGTACTGGATAAATTTGAGGACGGTGGATGGTGTCATGCTGAAGCAATTCCGTGTATAATTTAGTAGCGAAATACTGCTAACTTCAATAAAATTACGATCATTTCATTTACTAAATTGCTGTTGAAATTTTGCAATGAATATTAAATAGTGTAATAATAAAAGAAATTTATAGAAAAACTCGCGGCAAAGTTCGGCAGCTTCCTGTGTCCAAGCGATTTTGCATGAATTGTCCATCAAACTTTTTATTAGTGTCTTACAAATTAATAAATTTATTGGAGAAATGATAGCTGCTAATTGTATACGTGACAATGATTAAGCGATTTTGCATGAATTGTCCATCAAACTTTTTATTAGTGTCTTACAAATTAATAAATTTATTGGAGAAATGATAGCTGCTAATTGTATACGTGACAATGACAATGATAATGAATAAAATTATTTTACTGCCTTACAAATATTTTTTGTTAATTCAGCATGAAATAAAATAATTCGGTGAAATATGTTTGGAAGAAAGTAAAGCAAGTTCATCGCCGTGGAAAGTCTTAATAGGTACATTATTTGGTTACGGAACCTATTTGATTTAGTACCATTAATAATCATAAATTTTAGTTTGCTGAGAACAATTAATAAGCCTGATGTCTGATAGGAAATTGAATTATAAAAAGCAAGGTATTGCGAAGCACAGAATTTTATACATGTCTTGTAGCTAGAATGCCAAGGATCAGCTACTACTTCTAATAATTTGACAATATTCTTTCTCTTTGTCCTTAAATTTACAATGAGCATACCATGGAATTTATATAGACTTTTGACTTCTTCCCATTGACTCTTGATCGAGTTATGGTTAAACAATACTTTCATATCAAATTTTAGGTAAGTAGTCCATGTCCACTTAAATTAGTTTATATGTAGTTATATAATTTTAAACTCTTTTCTTTTGATTTGAAAGTTTTTTTTTCTTCTTTTATGTAGCTACCCACCAAGCAAGCCAACAAAGTAATGTATTTGCTGGTTTGATTAGAATTTAGCTTTTAGGTAGCTTTTGAATGTCTTCCCTTATTTCATTTTAAAGTTTAATGTGTTTTTAAAGTTGGAATTAGAAATTATATCCTACATCTTGTTTTTCTTGATTCTGGCTTGTTTTTTGTAGATAGCAATGCAATTATAGCATTATACAAGTAAAGCCCTATGCTATACTTTGAAAGTACGTTTTCTTTCAATTCTACAGTACAATTGCACCAGTTACCGCTCCGGTTGCTCCTATAGTAAGGGTTTTGATTTTTGATTGGATACATTTTGGCAAAGATTTATTAAAATTTTGGTCGAGTAGCCTATATGTAAGGAGAATATCTATCCAGGAAAGCTGGAAAAGGAATTGAGCTTTGAACTCGCCGATTTAAGTGAAATATAAAACAGATTATAACAGCTAGAGGAAAATCAAAACTGATTTAACAATTTCTCATAAATTGTCTTTCGTGGACTTTAGTTACAATGGCGCTGTTAAAGTGCCTGGCTAAGCCAGGCTTAGCGCTAGTGAAATGGATCAACTCAAGCAAATACACAAATTTCAGTGCGACAAATAATCTACAACTGTGTTTAGCGGAAACATTGCAACTGCACAGAAAGCTTTTCTACATCCCGAATAAAATCATTCCCATTGTGCTGGAATGGGACTCTAAAAATCTCTCATTTAGCACTTCCGGGAAGAAAAGACTTTTCTTAGAAATTAGAAATTAGAAAACTTAGTTTTAAATATTGGGCGTGGTACTTTAACATAGTTTGTGTTTTGGGAATTATTGGCGTAGGATCCTGCTTAGACGCCCTTCTTCATTATCGCGAGATTTCGAAGGCGCTCGTCGTATGCACCTGCTTAGTCGGTAATTTGGCCGCGCTGTTTTTCGGAACAGGAACTCTTCTATTTTTAAGAGTGGACGATGTTGTAATGATAAGCTCTCGCCTAAAGATGCTGATAACTGAATTAGGTAAAAAAGAAATGAAAATAATATCATTGCAAAAATTAAGGCAAGAAGAGAGAGAGACTATAAACATTTATTTAAAAATCGTTTTAGAGGTCCGATATAGGAGACAGGTGCACCGCAACAGTCGTACTGCAATGCATCAGAAGAGGCTGCTGTTCATAGTGCTAAATTTCGTCGTCATTTTCATCGCGCTGATTGCTGTGCTACTTGCGCCTTTCGTTATCATTGCGGAAGTGGAGCCTTTCACGTACACATTTTCGAAGTACTTCTCCTCCATATTTTCTAATAGGGAATTATATGCGCTGAAAGTGATCGTCACCAGCATTTGCTGCTTCGAGGGTGCCAGGTTTTGTGGCTATATCGTTTCAATTATGGCATTTTTCGTGGAAATGTTTCATCGATTTATTGACGTTCTTCAGCAAATGGCACTGAACAGACAGGGCCTTCATACCTTTCTTAGATATTACCGTGCAGCCGCAATACTGATCCAAGTGGAGAAGGATTCCCTGTTCGGTTTTATCGGGGTATTTATGGGAAGTGGAATGCTGATATTCGTAATGAGCAATGTTATCACTCTTAGCTGGTATGGTAGTCTGCCGCTGTTTATTTACTTGGTGGCGTCAGCAATCTCTTTGGTCGGTTTTCTCTGCGCGTTCATTCTTCTACCGCTTGCAATTTCTTGTGATACTCGTACAAACCAGTTGCTTCGAAGACTGCGAAACGATATTATTTGGGAAAGTAGGGGCCGGAGCATCTTTCTGGTTCCCAGGGGAAAGAACAAAGTCGTAGAGAAAATGTTGAAGTGCCTTCTTCCTCTTACGTTTTGGTGTGGTCCGTTCTTCCCTCTAAGAAAAGGATCCGATTTAACGTACATGTACTGGATCAATCTGAGGACGGTGGATGGCGTCATGCTGAAGCAGTTTCGTGTATAGTTTAACAATAAAAATGTTGTAATAATTCTAATTTTAGTAAAATGTAAAATTACTGTGGTTATGTAACATTTTTTAAATTTTTCTAATCATTTTATAATGTTAGAAAATTTTACACAATTTTGTGATGCAAAATACTGCATTTAAAGGTACGTAATTGAAGTTAATCATTATCCTGTTGTGCAACATACTCCTTTAATAAATTGCAAATGAAAGCTAGGGATGAAAACTTGAAAATGATTTCTTTATTAAACCATCAAATTTTAAAGCAAAATTTAAAAAAAATCACAATTTGTACACGGGAGAAGGGATTATTGTCTCTGCAGCGGGTAATATGCATAATACCACAATTTTGCGGTCGTTTAATAAATGTCGGCAATTTCGTCTAAAGTTTTGGTTTGGCAAAAAACCTGGGTCCTCCCTTTTCCATGTAGCCAATGCCATGAACATGCATAATTAAACCTAGTAATATTAAGTGCATTGGATAAAACAATATCAGAAAAATTGCATAATTTCTACAAAATGTCTGATTCGCATAACAACAAAAGAATCTACATGAATGTGACATGTAACTTTTCAGTTTAGTTCAGTTGCATAAGTCGTTTACGTAATACTGCCGAATTTCAAGCTTCAACTGCTGCCATATATATCATAACTCATTTTTCACCAAAACTTTCTTCATTTAAACAATCAAAAAATTCCACTTAGAAACTGGTCAATGCTAAGCCAAAGATTTTACCGAATTTTAAATCTCCTCCTCCCATTTTATAATGTAGTAAATTGCGCCCCTTATTTCTGGGACTGCCGTGTCCTCAAATTTTCCCGGCGTCATCCTCATCACTCGAAATACCTCTGTTTTCAGCTAGTAGCCATTCTGGCTTCCAATTGCTTCCTTATAGCGCACACCACAGTCTGTCGCTTTCAAGAAAACTACGACCTCTTCAATTTCGCATATGCCGTTACATGCTTCTCTATTCTCATGTCCCAAATTTTCGTGTGCTTCTTTTTCCAAGCTGAGGAGTTCTTCTCCACGGTCAATCTTCTTTTCGACTACCTTCACTATGTTAATGGTAAGCAACCAAAAATATATTTAAATTTTATCCGAAATAAAAATAATAATTTTCAATTTCAGAAGCATATCGCCCCACACATGACCCTAATTCTTGCCGACTCACTCGCATTCTGGATTTCACCGCATTTTCAATCTTTTTAGGCTATTTGGGCTACTACCCGTTCTTTTGCTGTGTAATTGTGGCGTCTTCATTAATCCAATTTTTCTTTTCAAATTATTTCCCGCTGTCAACTCCATTCCCTATTAATTTTCTTCTATACTATTTCTACCCACTTTACAACATGTTGCTACTTCTTCCAAATGTCTTCATTGTTGTAGTTTTGGCGTTCGTTTATGGCGTTTACTTTGTACCTTTTGTCATATTCGAGCTACGTCTTGGAAGAAAATCCTATAAGACATCGAATGCACTGAGGAAGCCATCCAACTTAATTATGGAGTATAGGAGGGCGCAACTTCTACATCTGTACGTGAACAATGTGCTGGGAAGTATCCTGGTACCTACGCAGACATTAATTGCTAAGCTGATTGTGGTGACCCTCTTTACTACCATTCGACATGGAAAAGACGTTCCATTAATTACAACAGCAATGGTGCTAGCAGGAACGATAATTGTAGGAATGGTGTGGATGGCAACACTTCTAATTGGAGGTCATTTACACAAGTGCGGAGTGGAAGTGCTAAAATCGTGGAAGTATCATTATTGGGTTTTTGCTGGAGAAAGGAGGCTAATGGGAAAATTCAGAAAGTCGTGTAGGCCGATCACAATCAAGTATCATTGTTACTTTAAAATTACAATGCTTTCAGTTCCGAAATTTATTCGGAAAGTAAGTATAGGTGTTTTGAGAGCATTGCTAGCTCTGTAATGGTTATGCAACTATTACTATTTGGCAAGTTTAAAATCGTTCTTGAAAATCAATTGAATGTTATATAGCAGAAATGCATGCTCCAACGATTTTGCCATGTTTTATTTTTGTGAATAACATGCCAGATTGTAATACCATAGCAAGCTAAAAAAATATGTGCTCACAGCGTTATGTATGGGTAAACTTATCGATGTTGTTAGCAATTTCAATAAATTTGGTTGAAACATGTAGAATTATTATATAACGTACATTTTAAACCTGGACTGATCGTTCATGTTTGACAAAAAATTATTTTAATTTAGATTTTAAAACTAAAACTGTTGCATACATGCTACTAAAACCGTGTACATAATGCACATTGTTTGTTGTTCCTAAACGTCGACGTCAACGCAACCATTAAGAAAACACAAAAGGGGCTGGAATCGCTCATGAAAGAGAAACAAGCTTTTGTGTTCTCAAGCTACCGAGATACCCACGAGCAGCAATTTTTTTTAACTGACAAAGGCAAAAAGCCAAAAACTAAACAAGAGACAAAGAATGCAGGAGAATGATTTTATATTTTATACAATGCCAACCAAATTTATGGAACTCTCCTTCAATTTGACAAAGAACTAGAGTACCCTTACATCAAATTTATATTTAGTGGGAAAAATAACCACAAAATAAACTTTGTCTGGTTTTCTTACAATAGTTTGTAATTGCATTTGTAACGGGCACATTTTACGACAATGACAATGCAAATCATTACGAACAATTTAAAAATAAATACATAAAAAAGTACCTAATAAAAAACTAGTATTATTCCAATAGCAAGAAATAACTGTATAACCTTTTTTATTTTTAAACGAGCTTGCTAAATTCTCATTTTAGGACTATTTCCCAAATATCCGACAAATATTATTATCACTACCACCGTTTCTTGGAAGTTATGGAAAATTCGGCTACTCTATCTAATTTATTTTATTGCGTCGCAATAATTAGTCTAATTCTAGAAAAGAGTTTTCGGTCCCTTGCTTTATCCGTGCAAGTATCCTGGACTGATTCCACAATGAAGGATTTGGAAGAAAGTATTTATTCAACTTGGAAATCAGTTGCGAGACCTTCAGATATTTCATTTTTGGAGATATCGAAATCCGTAAATTGTATCATAATTGCTAAAAATTATCTTCAGGTTCCATTAGTAGGGATAAATTTTCCTGTAGTAGTCACCGTACCTGCTCCAGCTGTTGTCATTCATCCAAAGATAAAAACCAGCTCGATTTCTTCTCCATTACGGCGCCTCACGTGGATTTTGAAGAGTACTCGTAAGGATCCTAAAGATATAGTATCATCTTGTCTGCCCTTGAGCTCTAATGATAAAGACCATGTGTTCCGCTGCTCTAAGCTTTCATTTTTTAGAATGGTTGCGAGGTCCAGACCTTGGAATTGCGAGGTGTCGGCAGAGATATTTCCACCAGTTCTAGACCGAGCCACTACAAGTACACTTGCTCTGTCTAATTTACTACGACGTTTAATCGGATTTACAGCGGAGCGTACTAATTTATGCACACATTCCTATTTAGCGAATTGGTTTTATAATGAAAATGGGAATGCAGATCACTTTAAAGAAATTTTGCCAAGTGCTATTCCAACAATTCACATCTTCATTGTGGCTGCCTCGAAATGGCAAGAGCTTAAAATTCGTGTTCTCAATTTACCCCGTACTAGAACTCAATACGATGGACAGAAAAGCCTGGCGGGTTCATGGATGGACGACGCCCTGGATTCGAAAACTAGTCTTCAGCTTGGAAGAAATCTTCAGTTCTATGCTAGAAATAGAGTATTTCTGCTTGCTGAGTTTGAGCTGGATAAACGCGGGCCGCCACTATTGACTCCAGCGGCCCTGAGCTACATCTTCCCACGGCAATGTGACGCCTCATCTGGTAATATGGAAACGCACTCCACTTGCGTGACATTTGAGAATGCGTGGCAGTTTATTCATAAATTACTGGAGTCTAAAAAAATCTACAATCGCGCCACAAAAGATAGTGAAAACGAAAATTGGTGGCGAATCCTTGGCGAAAACGTAAAGCTCACTGCGCAGCTAACCCGATGCTTTAGCTACATGAGTGGAGGTGGTCACAGAGGATGGCCACGAATGACTGAGAAGTATCAAGAGATACGGGACATTTACGGCGACATCGTTGTGCACGCAGTTAGCTCTGTTGTTGGAAATGGCAATTACACATACCAGCTATCTCCATTCGAAAGCCACCAGTCCTGCTCTAATGAAAAACCTCAACCCTCCAAATTTACGACCAACAGTTTAGCACAATTAATGGTACGATATCGGCAAAATAGAAAAAGTCGCATCTTTCACTTTCCTTTGGAGGTACTGGACCCATCAAGCAGTTTCCAGTTTGTTACCTGCGGCAGTATGGGAACGGAAAGGATGAAGTTTAGTGAGCTGGTGAATGTCTATGACGTCTTTACATGGTCACTTATCGGAATATCCATTATGGTGACTTCTCTCATCAGCTCGGCACTTTCTTTCAATAGCGTTTGGAATTTTTTCGACCCACTCACAAAATTATTTTCCTTTGTCAAGTTGATTACAGAACAGGGAGACCCTTTTCCCAATTCTGTTTTTAAGAAAGTTCCACTGCGCATTCTTCTTGGACTTTTCCTTTTCGTGGGAACTATAATTAGTAATGGTTACAAAAATACCAACGTTTACAACATGGTCATTCCTCGGAAGCTGCTCAGGTACGAAACATTTACAGATCTGATGGAAGGCCATCTAAATGTATACGCATTTAGCAGCTATGTCAGAATCCGTGATCAAGCGCTAACCCAGGACATGTCCCCGGGAAATGTTAAAGTTAACGATAGGGACACTGCTGGAGTTTCGTGGAGGTCAAGAAAATTTAGGTACGATTTTCTGTATATCAACTACGCTCTGTACGATCTGTGGAAAAAACATTTCAAAGGAGTGGGAAGTAGAAAGGAGTTGATGGCAAATGAAGTGATTTTTAAATACACGAAAATTTTCCCGCCAGAGAGAATAATTTTTAAAGTGGTGAACTGGTATAAGGAGACTTTCTCGGATTGGAATGTTACTTCCAAGCCTAGTTTAAACGTAATACGCCTCGACAAGTTACCTGACAAGCCTGATAAGTTAAGGGAGAAGTATATGGATATGGAGAAAAAGGAGTTGTTGGGGTCACTGGAAAAGTGCGAGAGGACGGCGTTGCTGGTCCACTCGGAAGATGCAACAAAACTTGCAAGACGGTACGGAAAGGAAGGGGCTTACGTTGGAACCGAGTCTTATTTCGAAATGTCTTTTCAGTTTTATTTTGTTGGATTGACTTCGCCACGAGTTCTGGAGAGAATGAAGAGATTTAAAGAGTCGGGAATAATGGAGGGGCTAATTGGGCACTTGAAGTTTGTGGCATTTGGAAAATCTAGGTACTTTCATTCTCCCAGGGAAACAAATCAAGTTGGAGACCCAATTCCAGCTTCGGTTGGGGAAGGGAGCATTCTTGTAATATTTTACTTGTTGGCAGGTGGTCTGATAGTAGCCGCAATTTGTTTTTTGGGTGAACGATGCTTGTATGGATGGATAACAAAATAAGAAATCTTGTTCTAGAGACAAGAGATAATTTAAGTATGTAATTAATGTTTACATTAATAACTATCATGTTGATTTTAACTTTAAATTCAAGCACATTGACTGCCATGGCCTAATAAAAGTACCCGAGTCAGTCGGTCGTCGGTCATATACCTAACCTAACCATATTTCTTTTTACTGAACGTGTACCTTTAAATTGGCAGGCAAATCCTTTTCATGTCTCAAATAAATATTTCTTTTACCTTTAAACTTTTCTGTAAAACAAATTTGTCTAATTTTTATCGTCACTGAATACCACGACACGTGAAACTACTTTGTCGACACATTTTAACAAACAATAGCTGTGTTTACTCTACTAAAAGCACACCATGCAAGATACCTCGTTTTCATTTGCATTTTATCCTGAGGCTTCTTTTGCAGCCTAAACGGATAGCGCACCAATAATTAAGTATATTTTTAAATGTCAAACCTAAGTTTATTATTACTTTATGTGCATGTATTTATGACATTATGATTCAGTTTATTATAACTTTCTGCTAATTGTGATCGTCTGAAGCTCGGCAGATCAGGTGTCCTCAAATCAACTCTGACCTTACCCACAGTGTACGAAATATACATTATGGTTCAACATTTTCTACATTGGTTGCATAGGTGATGGTGATGATGTAGGGGTGGGGTATTAGAGGATGTTATTAGGATGAGGTAACGGGATTGAGGGCCAGAAAATCCCAATTTTTTGATTACGCAAATTCATAATTCTCCACTTGTTGTCAGCTCTTTCCTACAAAAATAATAAATTCCAACAAAATATTAATTAAGCGTGTGTTTATGGTAAAAACCACGAACCTTCATTTGATGGAATTCACTGCAACGACCAAACTTTTAATTTGCCTTAGTCTAACTAGCCTAAGGTTAATTTAAGATTCTTAGCATAGCTACGAAATACTAATATGAACATGATTTAAGAAGTATTCCCTTACCTTTTGATTTTGTTATAACTCTGCTCGCCTTCTCGGAGAATACATATAGACGTGGAGTTTTCGGTAACAAAAGAATTGATTATTATTGTATAGGCAGCAAATCGTCTTTCGCTTTACACCAATCAACCAATGGAAATGGAATGTCATAACGGATAATTATTAATTTAAATTCTGGAAAATCCTGAATTATTTTCTTTGTTCTGTAACCTATTTTCGCCAATGGCTTGATTTCATAAGTGCGATAAAAGAATATTAAATTTTTACGCGATCAATGCAATGATTCATTGCATTGACTCGCGTAAAAATTTAATATCCCTTTTATATAAAATTAAATTTTTATCATTGCCAATGATGCCAAGCAAACTCGTGTCGTAACAGGGGAAAATCAAATACAAAGTATGGAGCATTATTCACAGACAAGTTAGCACGGAAAGAGCTACCTTTAACACTTTTTGTCATGTAGTTATAAACAATTTTTTTTGAAAACAGAATGCATCTTCATTTTGAGAACGCGATAGAAGCACTCCACAAGCACTTTCGTTTCTTATATCCTGCACCTTTAGAATGGTATCCGGAAACAAAGTCCCTTTTCACGTTTACGGGAAACCGTAATAGATACTTGAAGTATGTTTTTACAACCCACAGTCTGTCAGGACTAATGATTGTGGTTTCACTTTGCACAGTGTTGAATCCCCATTCTAATTTGATTAATGCCGTTTTTGCTGTCATTTACGTTTTCGGAGCCTACGCTTTACTTGTAACTGCCAAAATGTTACTAAATTACTCAGAGGATCTAATTTTTGGTCTACAGAATGCATCTTCATTTTGAGAACGCGATAGAAGCACTCCACAAGCACTTTCGTTTCTTATATCCTGCACCTTTAGAATGGTATCCGGAAACAAAGTCCCTTTACACGTTTGCGGGAAACCGTACTAGATACCTGAAGTATGTTTTTGCATCCTACAGTCTGTCCGGACTAATGATTATGGTTTCACTTTGCACAGTGTTGAATCCCCATTCTAATTTAATTAATGCCGTTTTTGCTGTCATTTACGTTTTCGGAGCCTACGCTTTACTTGTAACTGCCAAAATGTTACTAAATTACTCAGAGGATCTAATTTTTGGTCTGTATCGACTGCGTCATGTGCTGGATAAAATTGGTAACAAATAGAGTTCTCAGCTTTTTTAAATAAAATTTTCAGTTCGCATCCTAAATTTCTTAATGTCATTATTCCTTTATATTGGTTATACTGATTTACAAGGTCATCTAAAAGGTCAGAACGAGCAGGAACTGTCAAGCAAATGGAGACGGATCGGCAATGCTTTTAGCTATCAAATGAGACTTTCGTCCATCACCATTCCCCCATCGGCAGTCTTTATTGTCGTGGCTAACAAGGACCCATTTTACTTTCTGGATGGAGAAAAAATTAAAACGTATTATGCAGGACTAGGAGATATTCCTAAGGCTAGTTTAAATGCCTAACTATTTACATTTCGAGTCGTATTCATTTTAAGATGTCTAATGGAGGGATGCAGAACTGCGGCGTACGCCTTAGAAATATTATTTGCTTGGCTTGAAGCTCAATCCGTATTTTTGCAGAGATTACAGTGCGCACGGTCCTTTGAATATCCAAAATGGTACTTTCAGTACCACATTGCAGCTAGAAACATGAGAAACGGCTTGAATCAGTTTTTGCACGCTCTCCTAACTTCCGGAATGTGGGTGATGGTCGCATGCAATGTCGTTGTGATAAAATTTTTCCGACTTTTACCTCTACCCGTTTTCGCAATGTTTGCGAATTTTTCCCTTGCAGCTTGCATTATAATCTATTTCTCATTTTCCTTTGCTTCTGAGTGTCACGTGTTCACCGATTACCTGATAAAGCAGGTGAAGAGTCGGTGCGCTATTGAGAAAAGATCTTTTAGAGGAAGGTTGACAATTTCTGCGCTGAACAGTTTGCGGCCAACTTCGCTTAAATTTGGAAATGCATTTATTATAAAACGGAGCACTCAGGCCAGTTACTTTGATGCAGTAGTGCAGAACACTGTAGATGGAATTTTACTGTAGGACTTTCTACCTAAAATATAGAGACCACGATCTGCGCTACAATTGGTATTTTAAGTCTAAGGCAAATAAAAGATATTTTTATGCTTTTAGACTAAAAGTTTCACTCCAAGGGCATATTATGGCACTTTGAAATTGCACAAATACAAAATACATAATTAAATGCGAATACAAATTTAATATCGTTTATGTGCACTGTTTTTATACGGAATGACTTCTACCTAATTTCTAAAGGGGTATTTGTAAGGTAAATTACATTAATTAGCGATAAGTTTAAACTGAAAATAAATTCTGATATGCTATTAACACATCCTGAAAACACTTTAAAATTTTCCATATTTTATTTAACTAACAGCAAAAAATTGGAAGCAAGGCAACTCTGACTACAACTACAATTCAGAAAACGCTTCCACAGCGTTATAAATGAATAATAAAAGTTTGAGTGTATTTGATAGACAGGCGAAGGCTCCAATAAAATGGCGTTATTTTTTTCTGTCTGGATCATGTAGAGACTCTATCAAACTATTTCACAATATCTTGGTGCTGAAAAATTCAGTTTGGTCTTAAAAATCAGCCCATTCATTTCCAAATATTGTTACTCCGTGCGTGGCTCCATTGCAATATTATGGTGACTAAAATTTACTTTGAAGAAACGCTGACATCCCTCACTTTTCTATATAGTCGCATCTGCGCGGCCCCTTTGGAATGGGATGACAAAACAAAATCTTTCGTAACCCTTGGCAAAAACAGTAGAAAATATCGGCCCTACAGATACCTTACCAATGCCCTGATCGGGTTTCTCTTTTTAGTCAGCTTTCCACACATACTGACTCCATCCCGGTTTGAACTAGTGCACGTAATATTTTCATTATTTGCGTTGTTCGTCAGCCATGTCATACTAGGCTACTGCATGGTAATCTCAAAATGCCCCGAGGAAATTGCTGCAGCCACGAAAGAGCTACGTTGTCTACTGAACAGAATTGGTAAACTTTGCAAAAGTTTTGATTTTTACAAATGTTAAAAATAAAAAATAGGATAATGTTAAAAAATGTCCGTTTTCAGAACAATCCAGGTACGCAAACTTAAGCCACGACAGATATAACTGGAGAAGGATCAGCTTTCTGATAAAATCTGTGCTCATGCCACTGTCCATATTCGGGCCGATTGTGTATCCCGTATCTGCCGTTGCAGGAAATTTGGATCCGCTCTATTTTCTTCCAGACTTTTTCATTGGCATAGGGAAAAAAACTTCTGATTCATTTTGTACGAATATAACAATTCTAGTCCGGTTCGCATGGCTACCCATAGCATGCTGGTTTGCAATGCAGACCGCAGTAGTTGCTATGGGAATGCTATTTTACTGGCTGGAAAT